>PVIR01017792.1:6870-34437 GCA_004026965.1 Petromus typicus | reverse complement strand
GGCCAATGGGACAAAAGACGACTCCCAAAGTCCCAGGAGCAGGTCATGGCCCAGTATAAGCCTGACCCAGAGAAAAACTTTCTAAATAGTCTATTAAGTCCTAAAGCTCATAGCATCTCTTTTTAAAATTGATTTTATTGGTATATTTTATATATATATATATATATATATATATATATATATATATATATATATATATTGTGGTCACATTCAACCTTGACACATCTCATTCCCATTTTTGTCCCATTCCTCTGCCCTCCTTACAACCCCCAAATAACATCTCTTTATACACTAAAGACAACTTTCTTCTACTATCACATCTGGAGTTCTTGCCGTCCTTTAGTATATGAAATGAACTTGAGGCTACACATGGTGCATGCATGAGTGTATGTGTGTGTGTGTGTGTGTGTGTGTGTGTGTGTGTGTGTTTGTGTGTACGCATGCACGCCCTAAATTTCTCCATTGTAAAACATACACCCCTCTTTCGATCTTCCTGATCTAACCATATATTGAATTCCTAAGGACTGCAACTGTCCCAAGCAGATTTTCCTAAGGCTGACAGCAGCTGGAAGCCCTTAACCACAGGGAAATTTCATGCTACACCAAGCCCTTCACAGACCTCAGACCTTGCAGAGGAAACAGTGAATATTAGGAGCAAGGTAGAACCTCATGTCATCTTTCTGAATTTACTCCAAATCTGTTTGATGACCAGATCATATAATTAATATTATATCAGAATCATTAGGGCTCTGAAACCATGACATGACAAGATTTTCCTTTGCTCTGTGCTTCTAACTTGAGCTCATTCCTTATTAATCTCATCCTAATACTCTTAGTAGTAGTTATAGAACAATTCTGGAACTAGAACCCCTTATGTGATCCTGAAACTTCTTCCACTGCTTGCTCCCTACCTCAACCCACTATTTCCCTTTCCTCATCCCCAAACTAGTATTTCTTCTCACTGTTGAACTGTGCTCATATTCCCCTGAAAAATTATACAGTGTTCTTTAGCCTGCTGGAACCTTCCCGGGTACTGAGCCTTTGAAAGAAAGGATCAATTCTTACAGCCTAAAGCAATTTGTGTGAAAAGATTTTTCCCAAGTTTATGTAGCCTCAAAGAGACACAGATGTTTATGGAAATGCTCAGCTGTTCTTAATTTAATTTTTCTAATGCTATAATTTAACTTGATCAGTGTTAATTTATTAATATACTTCACAGGCGTTTCCTTCCGCCTTCTCTTACTCTATTTCTTCCTTTCTAAAAAATATATATTAATTATAATCTCTAGGTCTGGCTGCCTCAAAAGTGGATTAGAAGACTTCTTCAAATGTCAAGTTACTCTCAATTCTTAAATGGAGATAACTGGAATATTTATAGCTACAGCCATCTTGGAGGAAGACATGACTTTGAAGGAAGACATTCAATTTAATTACATTGTGATTTTAAGTTAAATTACTCAAGAACTGACTTCCTCAACAGCTCTGATTCAGGTCTCCAAAATGTTGCCCACTATGAGTCATGCTTCCCTCTGGAAATGACAAAACTTCCTCACCGCCCTACTCTAAATCTCCTCCTTCGGTCTTCTGTGCTCTCAGGAAGGGAATGGGTCGCATGTTACGTTTTTCTCATGGTGAGCAAGGAAACTCATCTTTTGTTTTTTCAAAATGAGAAACACACAGGCGAGCACACACACACACACACACACACACACACACACACACACACACACAGGAATGATACACTGAAAATTTCAGAACCAGTACCGGACAGAGCACTTTCATCCTCCACACCCCTGGAAAATAAATAATGTTTAGAATTATAAAAACAAGAGGAAGCTGACATTTTAACTATTTATGCTTCAAAGATTTTTTGGTGTTCAATTTTCTAAATTTGGAAAACTAGTGTGTCTTTGATAATTATTCAAGGTGCTTTTAAAACACTTGGACTTTATAGGTAGCTGACAGTTGGTGCTAAGAGACCCTGGTCTATTTCCCTGGGAGATTGCATGCCCTGTGTCTCTGAAGGAATATTTGAAGGAAGAATCATGTTGGGAAACTGAGGAGAGGAGAGGAAAAATGAAGAAAAGAAGAGGAGAAATTATCAACATTTTGTTCTATGGAAATCTGTTTAAGCTGGAAATACACCTGTGACTGCAGCTACTCAGGAGGCCTAGGCAGGAGGATCACAAATTTGGGAGTTTGAGAACAGCAGAACAACTTAACAAGACTCTGTTTCTAAGCAAAAAAAAAAAAAAAAAAAAATTTAAAGGACAGGGCAAAACCCTTGCCCAAAATGTAAAAAGGCCCTGGATTCTACCTCCAACACTGCAAAAAAAAAAAAAAAAAAAGTTCTAGATTGTGCCATAACAGACTTAAGTTCAAATGTGTGCCAATCTGTATTTTATAATGAGTAACTCAGCACTCTTTAAGAAATACTGTTTATTGGAGTTTAAAAAGCACTTGGAATATTGACTTAATATGTAGTACTAGAATATGGAAAATAAAGATTTCTTTTGAGGGTAGGAATTCGGGGATCAGAAGTTTAAGGACAGTTTTCTATTTTCATAGTCAGAATGAGTTAAACTTCTGATTAATGCTATGGGAATTTATATATTACATATTATTTACATAAATTAAAGAACTGCATACATGTGTTATAATCTAATCGCTGTATTATATTTATAGCCTTATACATTCTCTTGCACAGAGTCCTCTAACACCATGATGGAGAAGAAGGTAGTTATACTGCATACTCTCTCACACTTGCCCCACAGCGAGGCTACAGACACCAGTCAGTCTTGAGTTCCATTTCAAGCTCTGGTACTGCATTACTGTGTGCTAGTAGTTTAATTAAAAATGGGAAGATGAATCAGGAGACTTTCAAAAACACTTCTAATTTTGAAATTCTATGTCCCTGAGACTTAATGCCTCCATAGGATTTCTCCTCTTTTCAAAGGAACATCAAGATATGTTCCTTATTCCTGTCGACAGCTCTTGCTATAACTTGGGGGCCTCAATGTTTCTTCCAAGCCCAAGTCTTAGAAACGAGGTACTCTCCCACCCTATTCCAACTAAACTCCAGGGACTGTTGTGAGTGCTGGGGATATAGCAACAGACAACATTGCAAGACGAAATGAGCCTAAAGTCAAGAGACAGAAAAAAAAAAGATGGAAGGGAGATAGGAGGTAACTGTAGAGTTTAATAATGAGCCAGTAAATGAATAAAAGGGAAAGGTAATACAGGTTGTTGCTGGAGAAGATGAGAGGAGTTATTCTGGTTGGGACAGCAAAAAAGAATTTTCTAGGAGGTAACATTTGAGATAAGACCCAAATAATGAGATACAAATCACCTTGCAGCTATTAGAGGGAAGAGTGCTGAGTGAAAAAAAAAAAAAACTAACAAACAGAGCCCAGAAGCAAGTCCTGTGCTCCCAGGAGCACAATGAGTGAAAGGACAGTGGGCTAGGAGAAGAGAGATAGGAAGAGATCAGCTCACACAGGACCAGGTTATGTCATCGTCGTCATCTTCATCATCATCCTCATCATTATCCTCCTCATCACCGTCATCATCAAAGCTGCTGTGTTTCATCTTTACACAATGCTAATGACTTTCTGGGGATTGGCTTCTTTACTCCTCACATCTACCTCTTGAGGTTCTTGCTACTCCTAGTGATTCCAAAGCCAGTGGTAGGTTCAAGAACTGGAATATGAGAGCTGGAATACGAGCCTAGAGTGACGTGACTCTAAAATGGATTCTAGTTCTTAACATTTTATTTTATTGCAATATCAAGGAAATAGGTAGCCTCAAATATCTAAGTATAAATACAATAAACCATGCCCAGCATCATTTTGCAACATAAAGTCTAGAAGGCACACAGGAACTGACATTCTCTAAAACTCTATGCAAGTAGGGAATAGTGCTAAGCAGTTCAGTCACTGAGTGACCTACTACTTATATCATTTCTTTCCCCTCATCTACCTCTGACCTCCACATCACCCAGTGCCACTCCATACGGCACCAGATTCACTTCAACATCTCCTTAGGACACACTCCCTGGAGGCACTGGAGAAAAACAAGAAACTTGCTGAACAGAGCATCTTTTTTTACTAGAAGATGAGAAAATAGAAGTCAAGAGCTAAAGTTAGTCTGCAGCATCCCTCCAGTGTTACTACGGTAGGCTCCTGGTGCTCTGTCCAACTCTGTCCTCAATCCCCTGTTACAGGCTTAGAAGATGAAGAGAGGGACCACCAGCAAAGGCCTGTAGGTAACCATCACAGGCTGAAAAGACCAAGGAATGAACAGATTCTTCCTTTAAAGCCTCTTGAAGCAGCCAGCCCTGATAGCAACTGATTTCAGCTTGGTTAGACTGATTATAGACTTCTGACCTCTCAAGTTGGAAGAGAATAAATTTGTATTTTGAGGGCTACTAATTTTATAATAATTTGTTATAGTAATAACAGGAAACTCATACAATTGACTTCACCTCTGTTGATGCACAACACCATTACCTCTCCATCATGAAAACTCATAGCAAAAACTCCAAACAAAATTTGCAGTCTGTGCCTCATGACCTACTTCTTGAATTTGCACAGTAATTTCTGAATTAATTCATTCAGACATCATAGAGAATTACTCTTCCCCACTCCCTTATGCCTGTTATGTTGACTTCTTCTGCCACATCACATTGCTATTTGTCACTTTCTATCTTATAACACACTAGTCTGCAAAGTAAAAGCAGAACATCAAAACCCAGCTTGAGGTTTTCTAAGAACAAAGAGCCACATAGCTCCCTGTTACATGAAGGAAGTAACATTAGATGGCCATTTTTCTCTGTGTTCCACAGCAGGGTTCTATGAAAATACAGAATTTTCTTTGGATTCCAGAGCCAAGTGCCCTATATGCAGACAGATCTCCCAGTGCTCATTCACTGTTGCTATCATTCACATGATAGCCTCTGTGAGGGCTCTCAGGTGGAGTTGCAGCCTGCAGGTATGTTGGCAAGGGATCTTGGGATAGCTCAACTTGGCCTGTCATTAGAACAAATATCTCTGACATAGGTGGTGGGGCTCTGTCCCTTGCTAAATGAGATTAGATCTTCTCTATGTTCCTGAAAGTTCTCACATGTCCCTAACTGAATACATAAATGTGGTCTTTCCTGAGCACAGTCCTGTAGAATGGAAAAACAGGCCTTCTGGTCTACTTCTGGGAGAGAACCTGGGTGGTACAACTTCTAAGTTCATGCCAATTTCCCATCAGCTTGAGATATGGCAGCATTTATTGAAGCTCTGAAGCTACCCTTGCTACAGAAGTCAGCCTAGCAGACAAGATGCTGATATTCATAGATGACATAATTAAATAATTTGAGAGTAATTACCTACATCAAATAAAGATTCTAAGTGAAAAACACCCTGCAATTTCTTTTTAATAAGGCACCAGGCAGCTGACATTATAGTTTAATGTCCTGTAAAAAAGTTCTTCAACTTTTTGGCCTTTGAAGAGTAACAATTACAGGATTTTTAAAAATATAAACCTTTTGGTTTTCAAGTTAAACAATGTATTAAATTACTTTAATGTGTCAAAAAATCTCTTTAAAAAGAACAATTTTGATAGATTGATATATTTTCCCTTCTGTTATAATATAACCTCAAATTATATGCTCCCATTTTAACTTCTCTTTTCTTTGAAATACATGAGAAGCAGGGAAGAGAAACTAAAATGTTGGGACAAACATGGAACTATTTTAGGAGGGCAAAAATTCTGCATGCATACAATTTCTGAATATTACAAATATTTCAATAGATCCTTTTGGAAAGTTCAACATAAAGAAAGTGTACTTAACCTTTAATCAAAATATTCTATGTTTGCTTTTTCCTTCTTGATTCACCACAATTGGAATGCAGCAAGCATTCTTATATTTAGTAAATTTCTGCCTTGTAAATCAATGATGGTGGTTATGCTTCTTGCTTTGTATATCAAGTTGCTTAATGAGGATATCATATCCTTTGAAAGTTTGGAGAGTGTTGAGCACACCACAGGTACTTAGATGCAAAGCAATAATGTCTGCTCAATCCAAAAGTTCACATTAAATCCAAAGGCTTTTAATGAATCATTTTTAGATGGTAAAGGTGTATTAAACCTGGAATTAAAAGGTCGCTGAGAGGTTCCAAAACACTCAGATTTTCAATAAAATGTAATTCCCTCTAGGAAAATGAGTGGGTAGGAGAAAATTTTCAGTGCTCATTCCCTGTATGAATATTCCTAGGAAATGTGTTTGAAGGGCAATATCTTTTAAAGTTAGAAAAAATATCAGAGCCACAGAGTGATGTCAGACAGGGACATAATGACATGCGCCCCACATGAGGCCCAATGTAACAATGTTTAATTGTTAAACACTTAAAATTGCTTGCCACTGTTCAAAAGCCAGGAATGTAATGGAATTTCCTGCTTCTCTTAAAGATATTCCTCTCCTCGGGGTGGGACTACATTTCCTCTTAGTGACAGCGGGCAGAAGTCTCTGGTGACAACCCCTTTGGCAGGATATTACCTTGCCATCTTACCAGTCTTCAGGGCCCATTACCTTGCGTTGAACTCTCTATCTGACCTGTGAGCTTGTGAGTTTGTGGACCTGGCTTGGTGTGTGAAGAAATCTTACCATTGTTTCTCTGGCAGTTTGGGAGCATTCATGCCAGTAGATGGTTCCTCTAACTAGAATCCCTAGATCCCGCACACCCTAAGAACAGTCTGAGCCTGAAACACTCTTGGAAAATTCCAAGAGGTTCCTAGTGAGGTAAAAGGAATTTCAAGACTTCCATACATAAAGGATACACAAGAAAGCTATGATGAGGTCCTGTCCTCTGCTCATTTTAAGCCTTAGACAAATTACAAAGTAGGTAAACTTAATGTTTATTATCTTCACTCTTATTTTTTCTCCCCTAAGAAGAGTTCACCCCTAACCAATCAGATTCCTTGGCTACTAATGCAAACTCCCTCTTACACCTTCAATGGCCTCCCAGCCTGTTAGTGTACCACCCGAAGTCTGTACCATAGCCAACATAGCCTGAGCTGAGATTCAACATGATCTGGCCCCTGTGTGTCTTTGGGTCTTCATCTGCTGCTACCTTCCTCCTCCTCCTCCACACAGGATCCTACCTGAAGCCCTTTGTCCTTGCTAGTCTTCCAGGCTGAAAAGTTCTTCCCATAGACAAGGACATAGCTGGCTTCCTCATTTCACTGACATTTCTGCTCAGATCTTACCTTTCAGAGTAGTGTTCCCTAACTACTCGTATATAGCCTCCTCCCTCACAGTCCATCACTTTCTATCCCTTTGTTCTGCTTTGTCTTTATGTTCTTTACAGTCAATTCAGTATTCTAATGGCAATTCTCACTCTGCATAGCAGTATGACCTTAGAGATGGCCATGCAAGCTAAAATTATGCAAAAATGTTTTTTAATAATTAATGGGAGAATTATGATTACTCCAGGAATAGCCATTAATTTTTTGTCAAAACATTAAAATTCTGCTACTATCACTTATAAAGGTATAGGAATTTGGGAAAAAATTAAAATGACTCACTACATAGATTCCGTTGGTCTTGAATTTGCAGTGATCCTCTTGCTTCAGTTTCCTGAGTGCTGGGATTACAGATGTGTCCCAGCACTCTGGCTCTGAATGGGTATTTCTTTTTTTATTTATTTAATCTTTATTGGTACATTATGAATACACATCATCATCTCATTCAAAATTGAGAGTTTGCACCAGAATATGACATTTGATTCTCATTTTTCCCTCCTGCCCACCCTTTTCCCGCCACCCCCTATATACACGATCTTTGTTTTCCTTTTTCTTTATTATTATGTAGTATGTATAGTTGATGTTGTGAAATAGAAAATATTTAAAAGGAAAGAGAGTGAAAGGGTAAATAACGAGGGGGAAAATGAATGTGGTATGAATGGGCATTTCTACAAAGAAAATTTACAAATTCTCTATAAGCACATGAAAAGATGCTCAACAAACATCAATAGTCATTAAGAAATAACTATAAAATCTAAATCACAAGGAGATGTCACTTCAAGTACTTTAAAATGGTCATTATAAAGAAAAAAGGAAGAGGGCCAGGGGATTTAGCTCAGTGGTTCTGGTGCCTGCCTTGCAAGTACAAGGGCCCTGGTTTGATCCCTGGTAACCACGTACAGCAGTGCAGGGTGTGGTAACTCACTTCCACCAGCAATTAGCACCACATACCACAGTGCCAGGCGTGGTGGCTCACGCCTATAATCCCAGCACTAGGGAGGCAGAGGCAGGGGGATTGCTGTGAGTTTGAGGCTGAGATGAAGGCAAGTCTGAACTATAAAAGGGAGACCCTGTCTCCGAAAGAAAGAAAGAAAGAAATAAGAAGAGAAGGAAGAAGACAAAAGAAATGTTGGCAAGGATAGTGAAATGATAGTGAGAAACCGAAGCTCTTGCTTATGGCTTGTGAGATGTAAAATGGTGTACTACAGGAAAAATGTATGGCATTTTCTTGAAAATGTAAATGGAATTATGTGATTCATCAATTCTACCTAAATTATTATCTACTTGAATTATTACAAGGAGGGACTTGACAAGCTACCTGCACAACAACACTCAACAGCATTATCTACAATAGACAAAAGGTAGGAAAATTCAAATGGATGAGCAAAATTACACATATATACAAGCAATATAGTTTAGCCTTAAAAAAGAATGCAATTCTGATACATGCTATTATATGCATGAACTTTAAAAATATTGTGCTAAAAGAAATTAGGCCAGATCCAAAATACAAATATTGTATATGCCATTCATTGATTATACCCATATAAGAGTATTCAAATTCATAGAGACAGAGAGTAGAACAAAGGCTCCCAAGGAGTAGAAGGCGGAGGTTGGATTGGTGTTTAAGGTGTGGAGAGTTTCTGTTTGAGAGGATGAAAACGTTCAGATGATAAATGATATGGATGATTATAATAATGTGAGTAATTTAATGTTACTAAATTGTACAGTGAAAAAATAGTCAAAATAATAAATTTACATTATAAGTATTTCCTCCAAATTAAAAAGAAAAACTTTTCCTAGAGATTCTCATCATAAAATATGCATAGATAACAGGAGGTTTCTTATTTCATGACAGTCATCATTTCTAAGTTTGGATCAGCTATGCATATTTTGTTCTTGGCTCTTTCAATATCACAAAATATCCCACAGAATTCCTATGATGTGAAGTTTTTCACCATAGTCCAGTCCACTGTAATGTCATCATCTTTTTTCATCAAAATCACCTTCTTAATTTGTGTCCATGTAAGTCTACCTTTGCTAAATTCCTCTGGAAAATCAACAGCCTCTCAAATAAGATCACTGTTTCCACATTCCCATGGCCAACAGTTTCTTCTGCAATGCCATTTATCTGCAGTTAGAAGCTGTGAAATTACTTGCCTGACAGTAAAACTTCCTGCTATTCTATGCAAAAAGATTTGCTATTAACTTCTGCCATAATGCTTGGATGTGTTTAATTACATGTCCTACATCATATTTCTTTCAAAATTCAACTAGAGAAGTAGCATGATTCCCAGTTGCAGCACTAATAGCTTGTCAGAAAGTCCATTTAAGTAGGTTTTAAAGATGAAAAGTTCCATGGTCCATTAGATGGTTCAATGAAGTGTTCTGTGGTAAGAAAGCGAGTTTTCACATTTCTACTCAAGAGAATCTGAATGACATGGAGCTTCAGATAAGCTTAGTAGTGCTTCAAAAGTTAAGTCATTTTTCCTACAGTATCTTTCTACCACTGGGAAACAAGAAGGCAGAAAGTACTCTGCCATCCTTGTGTGAACTGTAAAACAGATCTGCATGACTAATTAGTGACTATCTGGGAAAGAAGTGAGGTGATTGGTCACTGATTATAATTTGCACTTCTCATTTACACTGATCTGTAGACTGGATGATTATCAGTAGAAGTTTGAACTCTGGACAATTATAATTAATATATTGCGGAGACTGAAATTTGAATCGTATTGTTGGGAATCCTGGTGTTTTGTAAACCACAATAATGAAAGTTCATGCATGCCATCCAGAATGATGCAAAGTGAGAGCTATATATATTTATATATAGTATCTTTATATATATAAATATTTATTCCCCTAATATATTGCCTGAACAGAATGTAAGCCGCAAGAAATGGAGATTTCGTCTGTTTTTTTTTTTTTTTTGATACAGGGTCTCACTTTGTGGTCCAGGCTGGCCCCGAGCTCAGCCTCAAACTCACATCACAGCAATCCTCCTGCCTCTGCCTCCCGAATGCTGGGGTTACAGGAATGAGCCACCACGCCCGGCACTGTGGTGTGTGGTGCTGATTGCTGCTGGGGTGAGTCTCTACTCCCAGTATGGTATATGGTTACTGGGGAATCGAACCCGGGCCCTTGCCCTTGCAAGACAGGCGCTGGAACCACCGAGCTAAATCCCTGGCCCGATTTCGTCTGTTTTGGTTGTAGTTATATCTCCAACCCCTACAACAAAGCCTAACATAGAGTAAGGATATGATAAATATGTATAGGAAAGAAAGAGAATGGAAGAAAAGGAGAGAGGGGGGAAAGATGTAAAGATCACCGAGTTAAAGCAACTAGCACAGACAAATGGTACTCTAAGAAGCAAAATCGCTTTCCAAAGAGTTCCAGGTGCCAAAGATCTTAAATGTACCCTTAACCCATCTTGTCTATCTCTCTCTTCCTTTCCCTCTAAAACTTCTTTCAGGTTTTGCATTCACATGAAAATGAGATTAACTGTGTTATAGGGGCCTTAATCACTTCACCTTTGCTGAAAGATTAGAGCTTTACCCTGGAAAGCCACGTTGTTGTAGGAGATGACACTAGGGCCTGCCTAGACTTCCCAGTATCAGACCACAGAGCTGATAATTCTTAGTTGTCAAATGATTTGCATTTTCTCTCCCAAATGTCCTTGTGTGGTGCTATAATCAGAGTGTACAGGATGTTGGGGTTTTTCTCTGAGTAGTTC
Organism: Petromus typicus; assembly: GCA_004026965.1. Lineage (NCBI taxonomy): Eukaryota > Metazoa > Chordata > Mammalia > Rodentia > Petromuridae > Petromus > Petromus typicus. Next base: position 23,414 of record PVIR01017792.1, on the reverse strand, counting down.
ATTCCCCTGAAGTAGCGTTTCTAATTTACTCATGGGGCTCTAATGTCCCAGAGCAGATGGGGCATCTGAGCCAAGGCAGAGGGAAAAAGACTATGTCTGATGAAAAATTTGTGTTTCTGTGACTAAGGACTTAGCTACCTGGTATAGGATGTACTATTTGTCACAGAGTGGATCTAAAGGAAATAGCACTCTTTCTGGCTAGAGAAATGGTTTTCAGTGCATTTCTTACTCATGAAATCCAAAAAGAGCAGAGTGCCAGTTTAACCTTGTGGTTGCACTTGTGAATGAGAAAGGAAGTTTAAATTACTCAGGCAGGCCATTCTCTTAGTCAGTTTCAGAGCATTCCAGACTCCTGTGTCAATTAAAGCATACTGAACTTCAACAAAACACCAAAAAGCAAGAAGTATTTTATTTAGAAATCTCTCTCTTCTCTCTCTCTCCACCCTCTCCTTTTTTTCTTTCTCTCTTCTCCTCTTTCTCTTTCCCTCCCTTCCTTTTCTGTTTTCACCTTCTTTTTTCCTACTTTGTTTCTTCTTTCCCTTTCCTTCTTTTAATGGTAAAATTTGCTTGTTATTCATAAGAATATAATCGCTTAAGTAATTACTTGGAAATAGCCTTAGCTAACCTAATGAATCTAAATATAAACTGATTGTTAATGACTGACCTTATGTCTTCTTTCATTCTCAGATCTTTTACTTTTGCCCTTCCCTTCCTTCTCCTCCCTCTGTGCTGGGCCCTCAGGTCACTATGCATGGAGCCTCCCGCAAATGGTCTGAGTCTGAAAAAGAATGAGCTTGACTTAAGGGAGGGTCGTGAGGGGTGGACGGCACCTCAACCTCTTCTTGTCCACGCCTCTTACAAAATTTTGGTGAAAAAGAATTAATTGCCTGGAATCAGCATCAGGTTTGGTATATTTCCAATATCTGTCCTTTTCCTGGTTGCCATTTGCATAAATATTTGAGAGTCAGCAACTAAAAGAATTTGAGAAATGTATCAACTGAAGATTTCTATCACAGACACTTCATTTTAACTGGCATCTCACTTTTTAAATGGCCTCTCGTTTTAAATAGCACTTTCATCTTTTGTCCTATTAAGTTTCACTTATGTGCGATGTGCTGTAGGGAGACACAAAGATGGATAGGACATAGTTTTCCTGGGCATTGAAAATGAGGCACACAGATAATATTTGAGCTGGCAAAAAAGTAAATGAGAACATAGAGAAAAACAAATGGTAAAAGAAAACACAAAGCAAAAAAAGGCCCATGTAGGCCCTATTTGATTTTCAAGAAGAATGTACCACAGAAGGTTTGCAGAAAGGGAAATTCACTGGGGTTGTAGTCAGGCCAGGATGCAGATGGAAATTCAAAGCAGAGACACATCTGGAAGGGGTGGGAAGGCAGGGTTGCAAGGTTAAGTATTTTAAGTGGAGATTATTTACACAAACAGGGCCCCCATGTGTGACTGAATACATTGTGCAATGCAAACTCCGAGGGCTGCCATTCATATCCAGGTCTATGTGAAGAACACAACCGTGTAGCCATTGCTGACAATCCTAAGAAATACGTCTGAGAGACAGAAAGTACAAAACCTACAAAAAGGTAAACTTGCTATCCTGATGTGAGTCCTCCAAAGGCAGGAACTGAATCTTGTGTTTGGTTCCTGAAGGCTCTGCAGTATGTGGCACATATTAGGTATGTGATGATTGCTTCCCAAAAGGAACTATAACTCAATCTTGTCCAGACTCCACCAGCTGGTTATATGAATGAGAATAAGGTAAAAGAATGTCGATTACTCAATTTATTTGGTAATCCTGGAAAATATTGGCTTTAGCACAAAAGCTATCTTCCTCCCAAGAGCCTTACAGCATGTTTTGCATATGCTCACCTACTGTCATACTTGCAGTCATGATGCTATATCACATTTCTCAGGTCTGACATAACAATCCTTAAAATAGTGTCTTCAGTTCCTGGCTCTCTGAAAGCTAAGCCGAAGAATACCTGTCTTTCTCCATCTTTCCCTTTTTACGCAATAATGCACATTGGAGAGTGTGGAGTGTGTGTGGAAACATGAAATAGTTCATCTTAGCTGGAGCAAAAAGTATGCTTAAATTAAGGGAAGCAAGAAATTAAGGGAAGCAAGAGTGTTAAGAGAGATTGAATTCAAGAGAATGAATGAATATAAACTCATAAACTTTAATGGAAAACTATTTAAAAAGCTTGTGATTGGAGCCACAGATTTATCTTTAAATACGGAGAAGAACATCATTATGACTGGCGCTGTAGGCTAAACATGCTCCCTCACCTACATTTCTCCAAAACTGGGAGAAAATAGATGTTTGTCTTTTTTTTTTTTTTTTTAGACAGGGTCTCACTTTGTAGTTCAGGCTGGCCCTGAGCTTAGCCTCAAACTCACTTCACAGCAATCCTCCTGACTCTGCCTCCTGAGTGCTGGGAATACAGGCGTGAGCCACCATGCCCTGCACTGATTGCTGCTGGGTGTGAATCTCCACACCCAGTAATGTATGTGGTTACAGGGGGCCCCAGGCCCTTGTGCTTGCAAAACAGGTGCCAGAACCACTGAGCTAAATCCCCAGCCCAGATGTTTGTCTTTTTAAACTACTTAATATGTAGTATTATGTTATAACAACTGAAGCTAAGATAACTGGTTAAAATTATAATAAATTCTAGGCAGAATAAGACAGTGCATTTACACAGAACTAAGTTTGGGTCTCAGTGAACTTGTTAAGTCACTCAACCTCAGAGGCTTCTAGTTTCCCTGTAAAATACGCATACTACTTGCCTCTTAGGATTTTTTTGTAAGTCTATAATGATAGTGTTATAAAATGTTTAAAACAAAACTGTGCACAGTGAATATTCTGTTTAAATGATCACAGAAGGCAGTATAGTATAAGGCAGTCTCAATTATGGTATCATATCTCATTAGGAGTCTTCAAAGATTCTGTATAATAAGTTAATAAAACTGTAGAAAAAGTAGTCTTACTGGATGTTCTGCATCCTCTGTTTTCGTTTCTTTCTTTTTTTTTAAAGACAGGGTCTCGCTTTGTAGTTCAGGCCACTGGCCCTGCGCTCAGCCTCAAACACCAGCAGTCCTCCTGCCTCTGCCGCCCTAGTGCTGGGATTATAAGAGTGAGCCACCACACTTGGCACTGTGGTATGTGGTACTGTTTGCTAGTGGGCATGAGTCTCCACACCCAGCACTGTTGTATGTGGTTACTGGGGATCGAACCCAGGCCCTTGCACTTGCAAGACAGGCACCAGAACCACTGAGCTAAATCCCCGGCCCTTACCTTCTGTTTTCTTATCCAGTGGCACAAAAATCAATTAGGGAATTAATTTGATCAATTCATTCACATGGTGGTGAAAATATCTCCTTTTTATTTATTTATTTATTTATTTTTTGCATCCATCTCAAAAAGAGGAAGAGTAAAGAATGATTAGAGGGTAGAAGTTTAGGGATCAGTAGCAACTTGATTCAAGAGAGGTAGTCTTTTAAGTGTCAGCTTCTTTTCTTAAACCTTTCTACCATATACTTAAGGTCACTCAGTGTTCCAGAGTTCAGTTTGGATGAAAAAGACTCCAGGTCTCCACTCCATTGATGAGTCTGTGCATTTCTGTTAAAGGATTCATTGTGAAAAATCTCACATTGGACATATGTAGATGTGGTTTATAGCTAGCAACCCATTCACCATTATTTTTGAGCACTCTTTCCCAAGAAACAAGAGCATCTTGAGTTCTGAGATAGGTTCTACTTGCCAAGAATTGCTAAGCTCTTTGAAAATAAACTCCTACCATATTCAGTACCTTTCACATATTCTGAAATAGATGACAACACTATTTCCTCTCAGGGTTGAGTTTGAAAGTCTAGAAGTTTCTGAGGAAAGTTAACTTTGCATATGTTATTTCCACTGACAACTTTCAGTAATATAAAAATGAAAGCTTTGGGGATGTACAATTACCAGTCCTGGCCATTTTGTAATCTGTAGTGTATTTAAGAATCATTTATGCCAGGTAGAACTAAAGCAAGAGGTTCTTGATGTTATCTACAACCCTGAAAGACACAAAAATCACCAAGTCTTGTCTCAGTCTGAAAACCAACTATAGGATCACTGATTCTGGAATAGAGAGAAGGGACGATACCATATCTGTGGAACTAGAGTAAGATTCAGGAAAACTGAGTTTTTCATTATCTCTGCCCACAACTTATAACCAAGGAGAACAGGGCTCTCACAAACCTTCTCACAACATGTAACGTTGTCTGCTCACCATGGCCCGACCACCTGAAGGAAGGAGGGAAGGAAAGCTATGTCCTGCCTGACACGAGCAAAAGGTACCAGTAATAATCAGACATGTCATCTCCATGAATACAAAAGCTCTAGCCAGTATTTCTGACATTTCAGTCCACTGGGAAATGCCAGTGGAGTTCTACTGTCTGAGGCACAGCTTCCTCTGAGGAAATTCTCAGCAAGTAGAGAATGTTTCTTTTTTCCACTGCTTGAAGGTCAACACAAATCATGTCTTCCTCAAATAGATCTGTTTCATGGGCTCATAAAATGGCCAAGTTAGAGTGTCTCAGTTTATGAAGCTTGTTAAGGGCATGAGGGTGACTCAGGCTTTCCCAGGTTCCCTGCTTATTTAGACCAAGGAATAATGAAATGTGAGTTGAGTTTAAAATAGCAACTCTTTTAAAAGGGCTCAGCACTGACTCCCAAAACTTCCTCTTCAACACCCTTCTCACTTTTCTGTTCCAGTGGCCACTGCTTGGAAAGTCTGTGATGACATATGCTCATGCCTGGTTGTTTTTCATTTTTACCTGAGAATATTACACTGAATAAAACTCTGGAATTCATGAAGGCTGATGAGAATATCTTAAATTCTCTCTCTCTCTCTCTCTTTTTTTTCCCTCACTAAGAAAATATTTTGGTAGAATCTTATCTCTTGCACTGAAATAGTTAGAAATTGACCTATGTGAATATCTCTGCTTCACAGATATTTGAAGTATCAAATTCCTTATTAAATATTTCTCAGAGTATGAGAATGCCGTATCATTTTATTCTTATTCTGTGTGGTAGGAGCAAGTCAGCAGTGACCATCCTGTGACATTATGCCAGTGACTCTCAACAGTCTTTCTTTTGAGACCCAGTTTCCTGCCATGATTCTCCACCTGAGTGCTTTTTAAACTCCTAAACTCAGTGGAACTAAAATTTCATCCAAACTCACTCTTGTCTTCTGTCTCCATCTCAACTAGTGACATGACATCTGCCCATGTTATCAAATTGGAAAGCCAAGAGGTAGTTCTCCTCGGCTCCTTCCCGTGCATTCTCAATACTGGTCCCTGTACTTTGCTGTTTCAGCTGCAAAACTATCTTTCAGATTAGTTCTCATCCTCCCTGTCTGAGTTCAGAAATGCATATCCTTTCTTGGGTGACTTTAGCAACCTCCTGGAAAGCCTTCCTGCCACCTACTTCCCGTAATGAGTCCGAGATCCACATTTGATCATGTCATTTCCATGCTTTGGAACCTCAGGCTGTGGGAAGATTTTAATCCACAAAACTGACTTGGGACTCAGTTCATACCCTGATCTCCACTAACCCTGCAGCTTCATTTCCTGTCATGCTACCCTGCAATCCTGAGACTCCAGCTGCAGTCAGCTTTTCACCACAACAGAAAGCTCAATGCTTCTTCCTCTCCATCTCAGCCTATTCAAATACTGCCCGTCCAATACCCATCGCAAATGTGTCATCCTGGAAGAAGTCATCCTTGACCTGTTTCCCAGTCCTATTCCAAATTAATGACTCACCACTCCACAAGCCCCAGCGTTTCTTTCAGTCCCCTACAATAATATCATACCCACTTCACCATATGTGAGCACTTTTCAGGATGTTCCCCAGTGTATTTTTTAAGTTTTTGAATTCACACAGAGCAATTATACATATTTATGGGGTATTGTAGTATCTCAACACACATATGCAATGTGTAATGATCCCCTTAGGGTGATGGTATACCCATCCCTTCAGATACTTATCATTTGGGTTGGGAACATCTTCACTGTTTTAGAATTCATTTTACTCCTACCACTCAGTAACAATGACATCCACATGGATTAGTGGATGGACAGATGGGTGTATGTGTTTATGTATGGATGAAGCAGTGGTGTTTCAAATTAGAGCTGTGGGCAGGTATTGCAAACAATAAGAACCTGTAAGAAAATGGACAAAAGGGAAAGAAATCAGGAGTAACTCCTCCGCATTCACTTACTTGTAATCTATTATTTGATCCATTTACTTTCCTTGAAGCACAGTTATAACAGTATTTATTTTTTAATATTCCCATGCTTCTATCTTTAAGTAGTTGAGAAATTAAATTCACCTTCAAAATATGCTTACTGAACTTAGGGGAAACATTTTCCTCCAGTTTGTTTGTGGAGATGTTATTTCTCCTTAAAAATGTTATAGCAAACTAAAGTACTATGAAAAACTTCTTCCAGACAAGGTGAAGTAACGGGCAGAAAATTTATCCTTCCATCTTAAAGCACTGAACCAAATGAATAAGTTAAATGTGGTAGCACACACATGCAGTCTCAGCACTCCAGGGGCTGATATAAAAGGATGTTCAGTGAGTTCGAGGCCAGCCTGAGGTACACAGTGAGTTCAAAGCCAGTCTGAACTACACAGCAAGACTTTGTCTCTGAAAAAAAAAATCCTCTAAAATAAACAAGCCAGTGATTTTCAAGACATCGGATACCAGGCAACAGAGGCAGTGATCTCTGCCAGGAAGGAAACAAAAGCAGTGAACCCTGCACTCACCTCTGCTCACTCTGCTTACTACCTGGAGAGAGTGTCTAGGTCATGGTTCAGGGAAAGGGAACTTAGGAAGCTCCAGAACATTCCATACATTGAAGAAATAAAGCTAATAATCTGGGGTGACAAAGGCAGCCAGGGTTCAGTTTAGAGAAATGGGAAAAGTTCAGGACTTCTGTAGAGAGTCCATGCTACTTACTCAGCAGAGTACTGATCACCACACACATACGAGGAGGTTGTGCAAGGCTGGGAAAAGAAATACTAGAAAGTTTTGCAAACAATAGTATCCAGTATTCACACAGCCCAAAATAATAAGTAGCACCTGTTCTTGCCAGCCTACGGATGGGTAGCAAGGCAGATGAGGAGGGGAGAAGGGACTACAAAAGAGCAGGAAGAACCTTTTGGAGGTTATGAGTTTGTTCATTATCTTGATTGCGGAGATGATTCCATGGCTATATACATTTGAGAGAACTTACCAAACTGCGCACTTTGAATATGTGTGTCATATTTTATATCAATTACATGACGACAAAGCAATTAAATTGATCATGTGGTGGGAGCACTGAATTTGTATTAATGATTCTTTTCTGTTTTGCTTTGAATCAAAAGCTTATGATAAATAGTTCATGTAGATGGGCATCGATCCATTGATTGTAAAGATGTTCAATGCAAATGTAAAAAACTACAAGCCTGGGAAAATCGAACCTCTAACAAACAATTTTTTAAATTATATAACAAAATAAAGCATAGGCAGTGTCTTAGTTCATCTGAGTTGTTATAGAAAAATATCATAAACTGGGTAAGATTTAAATTAGCAGAAATTTATTTCTCACAGTTTTCCAAGCTTGAGAGTTCAGGACCAAGACTCCAGTAAATCAGATGTCTGGTAAAGATCTCCTTCTCCAGAGACGGCTCTTACTTGCTGTATCTTCACAAGGTAGAAAGGGCAACTAACTCTCTGGTGTCTCTATTTCATTTTTTAAATAATTCACGCATACTTCTAATAGAGAATGATGATGTTCATTTAGGGGAATTGGTACTTACATACAAAGTATCTTGATCAATTTCAATGCCTCAGCCCCTTCCCCCTTTCCTAACCTCTCCTCCAATCTCTTTCCCCATCTCTGGGAATCCACCTTAAACTTTTCTTTCACATCTCTTTTATTTTATTCATTTGTTTATAATTTAGGTTTCTCATATAAGAGAAAACATGCAATCTTTAGCTCTCTGAGTATGGATTATTTCACTTAACTTGATGTCCTCTAGCTCCATATTTTGTCCTGCCAATGACAAAATTTCATTCTTCTTTATGGCTGAATAATATTCATGTGTGTGTGTGTGTGTATCAAATCTTCTTAATCCTTTCATTTGGAGATGGGCATCTAAGCTATTTCCTTAGTTAAATAGCTTAGCTGTAATGAATTCCTCTGGGTTCTCTTATACTCTGTCTGAATCATGAGTTATTCATTTCCCAAAGGTCTTAACTCCTAATACCATTATCTGGGTGCTTAGAATTTCAACATATGAATTTGAGGGACACATATTCATTGACTCCATTATAAACAGTGAAACAAGAATAATCTAGAAGGAGGATGGAAGGTGGGATGCTTCTGTCTGATGGACCTCTGTGGGGGAGGGCACTGGCCTTCCAGAAGCCCCTCTCCTTCTGTGGGAGATGCCTAAAGTCTGGGGCATGACCAACTGGGTCATCTCTAAAGAGGAAATGTCAGAGATTCTCACAGGTTTTCTTTTTGTCAAATAGCCCAGTTTTACAGAAGAGCAGATGGAGAAGTTTGGCTAATTCCCCAAGTCACAGGTAGGGTTGAGAAAAGGAAGAAATGAAAACTGCATGAATCACCAAGGGAACTGGCCACGTGGTATACCCGAACTCATCTGGGTTTGCCTTGTCTCATGGTGTTCCTCAGAGTGAGGAGAGATGGACGAACACTCCTAAGGTACAGAGACTGCATCAGAATGAGTAGTAACTTCACTGACACATAGTTTTTGGCTGAGGGGTTCATGACGCAGCACCAGAATCAGGCAGAACAGAGCTGGAACAACTACAATTTTTCTAACAGGATCATCACATTCTGCAGTCACTGCAGGTTGGGGGATGGGGAAAGAGGAGTGCGTATTGTTGGGCACATCTCTCGGGTCTTTTTTTTTTTTCTTTCCTTGTTCTTATATGTTTTCTCATCTTGCAATATTGAGGTTCTTTTGTGCTTTTCAAAAAACTGTTTATGAGAAGTTTTGATTCTGATTCTTCCCGTTCCCTTATTCAGTACTCACTAAGAATTTGACCTGCCTCAGACTGTTTCCAGAAGCCTGACCACAGACTCCGGGTACCAGATGAAGGGTGGTGTTTGCCTGTGAGAAACAGTGTCTAAAAGCAAAGAATAGTTTCTAGAAATTCTATACGAGACTTCAATATTATTTCCTTTACTTTCTTTTCTTGAATGATAATCTGAAATAATTATTGGGGTAGATCACTCAGAAAAGGCTGATCAAAACTAAAGATGATTAATTGGAATCAACATTTATTGAAACCAGGTATAGATGGACTGTGCTTGCCACTGGCACTGCCAGAGATACAGACTGGTAAGATCCAGATCTTACTCTGCCGAGCTCAGTGGACTATTAGAGAAGAAATAACCAGTAAATAAAAATCTGGAACACAAAACAGATTGAAGGAAAGATGGAAGATTGAATCAGTAGATTTAAGCTTAGAAGGAATTCTGAGTTCTCCCTAGTCTTGCAGGCCAATCAAATGATAAAGAATCACAGGGCCACTGTGACAGACAGAGCTGGAGCAGAGTTTTAAGGGATGTATATAAAGAAACAAAAGGCAGGCTAGCTGGCTGGGATGCTGCTTGTAGGAAGTTGCAGTAGATTATTAAAAGTGTCTTTCCATGAATCACGCCTTCCTGTGTCCACATCCCTTTGCCACGTGGTGTTGCTGCTGCTTTGATCAGAAGTAGCACTTCTTTTCCCTTCTCTTGAATATGGGCTGATCTTATGACATATCTGATCAACAAAATGATCAAATCTTATGAGTAGGGCTTATTCAACTTGAGGTTTTTCTGAGTGCAGGTCTTCTTGAATCCAGAAAGTAACACTTGCTGAAGAGCTAGAGGTGTAGCTCTGTCATAGAGCACTTGTCTAACCTGTATAAGGCCCCGGGTTTCCATTATCAACTCTAAAATATTCTAAACACTTCAATCCCTTTAAAGTGTTACTATCTCTGCTATCTTTCATTGTCAAGTGATTGCTATCTCTCTGGAATACAGATGGGGTCTTGTGACTAGTCTCATTTCTGAAATTGCGCAGAAATGTTTCACTTCTCGTTTAAAACAGGAAATGGTGGATCTTCTCTGAGTTCTCTCCATCCACCCCTTTCTCATGAATGGATAGATATCATAAGGTGACTATGTAGCCACATTGAAGACAGTGGAGAGTCCCACAATAAAAAGGGTTAAGTTCCTTGAGTTATTAGCTAGAGCCCAGTTCTCCTGACAGATGACATCGTGCTGTGACTTGAGAAAGAAACAAGATTGTATTATACTGTCACTAAAGTAAAGGAATTGTTTGTAAGACCATCTCATATAACTAGTTACAAGTGAGTGAATGTTTTTCTAATTTACATTAGTACATTTTAAGTATACATTATGATCACATTCATCAATGGACACTTGCATCTGCACATGAAACATCTTGATTGTGATTTTCTCACATTCCCCCAGCCTCTCTTTAGCCCCTCCACCCCCCATCTACATAAGCTTGTGCAATATGTATTGTAGAAATAGGAAAAAAAAATTAGGAAGAAAATCTTCAAAGGGGAAAGAGGAACTGCAAGGGGCAGGGGAAAGCAAAGAAGGGGAAGAAAAAAAATTGAAGGTAAAAAGGAAAAAATGAGTGACTGATTAACACCTGCTTTTCCACATTTAAAACCCCACAAAAAACCCCAATTTGAAGTTCTTGCTGATTTCTGTGGTATAAATATGTTCTTAATGGCTATTTTCAAAGTACCAAATATCACTGAATTTGCAGTTGGGAAGAGATGCTTACCACCACTGGCTCTTTTGAGCCTAGCAAAATCAGCTCCAACACACTGGTGGGGATAGTTTGCCATGATGAATTTACTCTGCCATCTTCAACACTGGCTGGGTTTGGTGAAAAACTAACCAGTCTGTCACATGGAGCACCAGACTGGATAAAGCCAGGTCACTCTACTATCTTACTGACATTTGATGACTACATTGGTCGGTGACTTAAGTGTTTACTTATTAAACTTTGGGGAGTGTTTGTTAAAGAAAATTCAATTTCTCCTTAGCACCTGTCACTGGGCCCTACACATGACAGGCATTAATAAATGCCTGAAAAATTGAATCCTCAAAGTTAGTTTTGTTGTTGTTTTACAAAATTTCGAAAGTATTCAAGCCTCATATACACTTTTTGTTGTTACTCTGTAATACTGTAGACTAAAAATGCCCAGAATCCAAATAGAATATTCTCTTCTGAAACTTAAGTATATATACAGTTGACTTTCATGTAAGAGTTGATTCCAGGACCCTTTGACTACCCAAACCCACAGATCTTCATGTCCCTAATATAAAATTGTGTCATACTTACAGTGAACCTACACATGTAAACTTATACCTAATGCTACGAAAATTCTGGTAAATAGTTGCTATACTACATTGTTTCTGGAATGACCAAAGTCTGTACCTTTTCAGTGTAGACATGACTTTTCCAAATATTTTCAGGGATGTGGAACCCATAGATAATGGGAGACAATTTGCATATATATTTTTCTTTTCTTCACATTTATTTTGTTGCCAAATTCAATAACATGTATGTTTGAAACACTTACTATACAATTTCTGTTCCTTAAAGTTGCTTTGTCAAGAGCAAACATACATCTTTGCTTACTCGCAGTGACCCAGTACCATTCCATAGAAAATGAAGGTGAAGATCTGTGAATTTGTGGCATCTCTGGTTCTGTAAGAGTGTGAGAAAGGAAAAAGTCAAAGGGATTTACGTAATACACTCTAGTTTTAGTTTTTTAGTTTTTGATTTTTTTTTACTTTCTTCCTATCTGTGAGGTGGTTTTGAAATGTAACCTTAAAATCACCAGACACTAGCAAAGCTGCATCCTTAGGATACTGGAAAGAAGCTCAAACATTTAAATGTACACTAACACACAGGGCAAACTGATTATCAAATTCTTGTAGAAGGATTTTCCTTCAGCCATAAATCTTCCAGCAAACGGCAGCAGGATTTAGACTATAAAAAATACTCACTTTTGCATTTTCACTCAAGTCTTTTTCTTAATGTGATATACAACTTTTGGGAATGCACATCAACATATGTTATATATATAATATATAATATTATATATATATATATATATAATATATAATATTATATATATATATATATATATATATATATATATATATATATATGTTATGGCTTAAGCTTTTCTGTTTGGTTGTGTAAGCAATTAAAATGTGAGTACTGATGAATTCCAGGCACTGTGTAGATTCTGTCACTGAAAAGAAGAGGGAGGGCATTTCTATAAGAGATCAAGCAGAGCCTCAGTTGAGACTTTGACCAGAGACTGGGTAGATCACATAAGACATTACAAGAAGTCCTTTTGCAAGGCAGCAGCAAATACAACTTGTGCAGTTTGTTCAAAAGTGTCACCTTAAAATCGGAGTCTGTGTTTGTTCTCTTTCATAAGTTTGCAAAACAAGGCTCTGAAGGTATATTTTACATTTCTGAATCCGACTCCCAAAATATGTAATACGTGTTAAAGAAAAATAATCATATTAATTTAGCAGCAGCCGTACTGTAGGAAAGAACAAACACAAGAATGAACCTTGCTTACTCCTTAATATGAAAACATAGGTTTAGAGTAAACTCCTTGTATCTTAGCTGAGATTTCAAGTGAGAAAAATCCAATTTTCCAAAAGGATGAAACACCCTCAACAATCCATAATACTGCTGTTTATTTAACTTTGATTGGGCTACTACACAAGCAGAACACGTGAACTCCACTTGATCTTAGCCAAAAGGCCGAGAAGCGATAGAACACGTGAACTCAATAAGGGAATTTTAGGGCCAGGAATAAACTTCTGGGCATGTGAGCTCAGGCTTCTTTGGCTCATGTGCAAAATCCTTTGGGGGGGGGGCAGCTTTCAATGGTGGTTCACCAAGATTTGCTGGGGCAAAAATTTTAGAGTTTATCATTTTTTTTACCAAAAGGAAAGGAAAGTTTTTATTTAAATAGTAATTTGAAGTTTTAATAGTTTAAAATGGAGAGTATTCAGCTTAATACTGAAGTGTAAAGTTTGTTGACACTGATTGTATTTTGTTTTATGGTTCAATACGAATTATTTAGCTATTTAAACCCTCCTAAAGCACCTTCACTTTATTTCTGATTATGAGTCTTTTTAAACTCATTTATATTTTTCATTTGGACATTAAAACAATGTTCTCTGCAAATAGATTTGCATCAGTCACTATGGTCCTTGTAGCACCTTCTGTAAACTACGTGAAGGTCTTGAGACCTTAGAACATATTTTAACATTCCTATAACTAAACACTTTCATACTAAACAGAGTCCTACTGTGTTCCATTACACAGAACTGAAATGTATTCATTGAAGAAAAGCCATTGGACAGTATGTGAATTCAGAGGACAGTATCTTCAAAATTCCAAGTTTTTGTATCATTTACATGGATCAGTAATTTCACAGGACTAACCAAGTATCTCACTAATAATATAAATATTTATAGGATTGATTTCTATAACAAGCTTTGTCTGAATATCAATGCTTTTTTATTCTACCAACACAAAAGACATACATTTAGAAGATTGTTTCAAAACGTTAATGTTACATGATCTTTTGACTAGATATAGAATTAGATCCACCCCAGAAAAAAAAAAAGAAATATTCTATTAAAAACTATGGGAAGACTAACAAGAGGATGTGCTTTCAAGACAGTAGAATGATGGGCACAGACAATGCCCAAAGACATTTGAGCATTTCCTCTGCTTTAAACTTCTGTCTTTCCCTCTTTTCTTTTTCTTTGCTTTTGTTTTAGCACCAGACATCGAACCCAGGGCCTCACATGAGCTAGGCAAGCACTCTACCACTAAGCCACATCCCTAGTCCCTTTTTAAAAATTTTAAGACAAGGTCTCACTAAGTTGCCCATGCTGGCTTTAAACTTGTGATCCTACGTTCACAGCTTCCCAAGTAACATAATTATAGGCGTACACTACTACATCCAGTGTTTTACTCTTTACATGAGCATAAGAGTTTGTTGATGCTGAGTTTAGCTTAAGAATCACTTGTCCACCTACTCTCCAACTTACCTCTAATATTTCAGGATATTTCTAAATATTTCATTTTAAAGACATACACTATTTGTGTACATATTTCCCTAGAGGTAATGTGGCATAGTTAAAAGTGAATTTCTCAGAGTGAAAAACTAAAATTCCAACCAACATTGCATGTTCAAAGTCACTGCCAGCTTCCAAGAGATGCTTGGGGGCAGAGAGTGGATAGTCTTGTTTCTAAGAATATTCTATTTTCTTGCTTAACTAAATAAAAAGAAGTTCAGTCTAATTAGACAAAAAGAAAGAGAGAGAGAGAGAGAGAGAGCAGGTACACACAGGCATATGGTTTCTTCCTACACTTGCACTGAAATAGCAACTGTCATTAAGAACATTATGTGGATATTATGAATGAAATTTGATATCTGAATATATATTAAAATGAGGAGAAAAAAGGACCAAAGGAACAATGACAGGAAAGAAATGTAGCAAGAAGTATATGAATATTGTAATGAATTTGAGTTAAAGGTAATACTTTACTTGACAATGATGACCAATGGAACATACAGATTTACATCTGCCAAAAGGCCACATGAACAAGGAGAAGGCAAAAGGAATAACATTATAGACGATAGAGAACAGAAGAATGGATGGCAACCAACTTAAGAAATTCAACTCAACTGAATTCTAAGCCAACATGAGGAAAGCCAGAAAACACAGTTTGCACCTCAGAATTTCCTTATAGTGTAGGAAATGGTGACAGTTGTATAAATGGTGTTAGGCAGAACTAAAAATTGGAAATTTCGTTGAAAACCTTTCAGAGAAAAAGTTGGGTTCCAAAATATTTTCTCCACTTCAGTTAATAGACTGATCCTATCTGATCCTAGCAGAAAACTAATACAAAAGACTAAAGTCATTGTAGTGAAGTAAAAGGAAAACAAGCATCTGAATTGGGAAACACCAGGTATAGCTTACGGTAGAAAAATGCATAAAATAAAGGGAATAAACAAAATTTATGTATTCCAGCTTTATTCTCCTACTCAGCTTCCCCAGTGCTCACAAAAGAATGTAAACTTCTGCTTTTGAGAATCTGATAAATTCAAAGGAAAATGATATTAGCACTGATGATTTCATTAAAAACTTGATCAGGCAGATCGCATTACAGTGTCTCCAACAGTTAAAACCTCTTCTCATGTGAATAAAGCTATATTACGCATTCAGACAGTTGGAGGTCATCAAATAAACTATGCTGAGAGAAGATAAAAATTAAAGAATACCCTCGGAGCAATATCCATGAAGGAAGAACAAAGTGATATGAAAAAAGAATAGTCAGAATGCACAAAATTCTGGAGAATTGTTGGAAGTAAATAAAAATGTAAAGAAGATATCAAAGTAGCTCATAGAAGGAAAAAAGTATGAGAGATTTAAAATAGGAGAAAAAAATCAACTCATCAAATCCAAATCTCAAAAACCTGTGCTAACTTTTTAGAACAAACCTCTACTATCCTATATCATCTGCTAAGATGTGCTTAAAAGTTCTTGAAAGGTCCCATTTGACCCGGCCATCACTCTTCTAGGTATATACACAAAATAATTAAAAGATTGATCCACAGTGACATATGTGCACCCATGTTTATAGCAGCTCAGTTTGTGATTGCTGCATCTTGGAAACAACCAAAATGTCCATCAACTGGAGACTGGATAAAAAAGTTGTGCTTCTTCTGCAGAATGGAGTATTACTCTGCCATAAAAAATGATAAGTTTGAATCATTTATACTTCAATGGACATAACTTGAGGACATCCTAATAAGTGAAATAAATAGGTCACAGATGTGTAAATATCTCATCTTTTCTCTGGTATAAGAAAGTAAAGATGTAAATGAGTTCTAACATGTATGTTATATATTGTGAAATAGAAAATGCTCAAAGTGAAATGAGATGAAGGAGGAAAAATAATGAAATTATAACAAAAAAGAAAGGAAACAAAGTTTATGTATTTAGGGAGTGGGGGTGGTAGGGTGGGTAGGGCTATGGGAAAAAAATGAGAATTAAGTTGTGTCATATACTGGTACAAATTCTCATTGTTGAGTACAATCATGATGTGTGTATGTAATGTACCAATAAAGATTTCAATTTAAAAAAAAGTTCTTCAGTTTTGGAAACTGTTCTTTTTTAAGTTGTTTTCTTTTTTTTTTTTTAGGTTTTTGGAGACAGGGTCTCGCTTTGTGGTTCAGGCTGGCCTTGAGCTCAGCCTCAAACTCACATCATAATCCTCCTGCCTCTGCCTCCCGAGTGCTGGGATTACAGGCGTGAGCCACCACGCCCGGCACTGTGGTATGTGGTACTGGTTGCTGCTGGGTGTGGGTCTCCACACCCAGTATTGT
>PVIR01017791.1:0-34338 GCA_004026965.1 Petromus typicus | reverse complement strand
TACTGGTACAAATCCCCATTATGGAGTGCAATCATGATGTGTATATTTAATGTACCAATAAAGATAAAAAAATGAAAAAAAAAAAAAAAAGCTAGCATTGGAGGTCTCATTTGACCCAGCCATCGCTCTGCTAGGTATATACACAAAAGAATTAAAAGATTCGTATCACAGTGACATATGTGCACCCATGTTTATAGTAGCTGAGTTTGTGATTGCTAAATTTTGGAAACAACCCAAATGTCCATCAACTGGAGAGTGGATAAAAAAGCTGTGATTCTTCTATAGAATGGAGTATTACTGTGCCATAAAAAATAAGTTTGAATCATTTCTACTTAAATGGACGTACCTTGAGGATATCCTCATAAGTGAAATAAATAGGTCACAGATATGTGAATATTCTATCTTTTCTCTGATATGAGAAAATAAAGCATATATATGAGTTCTAGAATTGTATGTTATATATTGTGAAATAGAAAATACTCAAAGTGAAGTAGGGTGAAGGAGGAAAAATAATAAGATTATAACAAAAAAAGAAAGGAAACAAAGTTTATGTATATAGGGTTAGGGGTGGTACGGTTGGTGGGTAAAGCTATGGGAAAAAATAAGAATTATTTAATGTAATTTACTGGTGTAAATTCTCATTGTTGAATGCAACCATGATGTGTATATGTAATATACCAATATAGATTAAACAAAACAAAACAAAACAGGATGGTACTGCCAAAGAAACAGATCCAAGAATCAGTCAAACAGACTAGAAGATTCAGAAACAATTCCAGATATACTAGGCCAGCTCATCTTTTACAAAGGAGCCCAACATAATCAATGGAGGGAAGATAGCTTCTTTAAGAAATGGTGATGGAAAAACTAGGTTTCAACATGCAAAAGATTAAATCTAGATTCATGTTTTTCACCACGCACTAAACCAAAACTAAAGTGAATTAGAGACCTAAATATTAAAACAGAAACTCTAAATCTTTTGGAAAATAGGTTATGTAGAACACTTGGAGACATCGGCATAGGAAAGACTTTTTGAACCAAAATTCAGCAGCATAGTGATGAGAAGAAAGATTCAGCTGGGAGCTCATCTTATGATTTAAAAAAAGCTCCTGCAAGGCAAGAAAAATTACAAATAGAGTGAAATGTCAACATACAATTTTGGAAAAAAAAATTATTAGATGTTTCTCAGACAAAAGACTAATATGTAGAACATATAAAGAAACTAAAAAAAAAAAAAAAATCAGCCCCTCCAAATTTAAAGTCCTAACTAAAAAATGGACATCTAAAATTAACAGACATTTTTCAGACAAAGAAGTAATATCAGCTAAGAAAAGTATGAAAAAATGTTCAACACCCCTGATCATTCCAAAGATGCAGATGAAAACAAAATTGAGATTATATCTCACTCCAACAAGAATGGCTTATGTCATGAAAGCAATCAACAACAAATGCTGATAGGACTGTGGGGAAAAAAAAATGCTTCTCCACCATCGATAAGAATATAAATTGTTGCAACCACTGTGGAGATCTGTGTGGAGATTCTTTTAAAAATTAGAAATTTCGGGCCGGGGATATAGCTCAGTGGTTCCAGCGCCTGTTTTGCAAGCGCAAGGACCTAGGTTCAATCCCCGGTAACCACATAACAATACTGGGTGTGGAGACTCACCCCAGCGGCAACCAGTACCACATACCAGTGCTGGGCGTGGTGGCTCACGCCTGTAATCCCAGCACTCGGGAGGCAGAGGCAGGAGGATTGTGATGTGAGTTTGAGGCTGAGCTCAGGGCCAGCCTGAACCACAAAGCGAGACCCTGTCTCAAAAAACCTAAAAAAAAAAAAAAAAAAAAATAGAAATTCCATTTAGCTTTGTTTTTTTTCTCCTAGGTACACATACAAAATAATTCAAAGAATCATATTACTATGACATACGTACACCGGTATTTATGGTAGCTCAGTTTATAATAACTAAATCTGGAAATAGCCCAAATGTCTATCAAAAGGAGAATGGATAAGGAAGATGTGGGTTTTTTTTTTTAATAGAATGGAGTATTACTCAGTCATAAAGAATGATGAATATGAGTCATTTATACTCAAATGAATGTACCTTGAGGAAATAAATATTCGTAAATGAAACATATGTAAACACTGTATCTTTTCTCTAGTATGAGAAGCTGAAGGCATAAATGGATGCCTTGTTGTATGATAAGTATTGTGAAACTGGATGAAAGTTTTCAAAAGAAAATGAGAAAAGGTCGATAGAGAACAGTAAAGTGAAAGAAAAATTTTGATGGTTAAAAAAAAGGAAACAATCTTATGTATAAAGGGGATCAATGTTGTAGGGAGGACAGGGGATGAGAAAAGTGAGAATCAAGATGTGTCATGTACAGGTAAAAATTTTCAATGTTGTATGTCATGAAAATATATCTATTAAATGTACCAGTAATATCTGTTAAAATTATAATGAGCTTTTATAGCCAAGTAGAATACTTTCAAATATCAACATAAAATACTCCTATATGTTTGGTAGAAATGAAACCTAGTAAAACCTATATAGAAAGTATCATGGAGATTCCTCAAAAATCTAAAACTCAAAATTCTATTTGACTCAGGGCCATACCTTTCCTAGATATTTTACCATAAAAACTCCAGGCACCATATTATTGTGATAAATGCATATCTATGTTTATAGCAACACAATTCATAATAGCTCAGCTGTACACAAAACGTTGATGTTCATCAACAGATAAAGATATAAACAAAGTTATTTAATGGATATAAAAATTTTATTCAGCCATAATAAAAGTAAATATCATTTGGAGAAAAAATGATGAATCTCCAATCCATCCTGCCAAACAAAATAAGATTAACATAGAAAGTTATATATTATATATATATTTTCTTATGTAAGATACAGTAATGAGTCAACAATAAGTCAAATTTGATATTTTTCTGACGGTATGCGAATATACAAAAGCATCTATGTAGTAATTATATCAATAAAATTATTTAATTTTAATGTAAAAATGAGGAAACTGTTAGAAGGATATTGTTTGTAATATTTTTACATAAGTCCTAGCCCTCAACCTGTTAAAAATATTAATATTTGGAATGGATTTTTAATAAATTCAAGCCATTATCTACTAAGATTAATATTAGAATAATTGCAAATATTTAAATTAGGATAGCAACAATGACAAGTTTTTATATACATTCAAATTTCTTGGGAGTAATAGTGATTTTGTATTTATAGTATAAGAGTTCTTAATTTTAGAAAATTCATTATACTAACATGTTTAAATGTAAAAATGTCATGTTTTTGGCATATTATAGAAAAAGTTTTATATTTCTCTGTGTGTAGGTGTGTTCATATATAAAAGAAAGAAAAGGAAAGTAAATTTGGTAAAATGTTAACAGTTGTTGAATTTAGGCATTAGAAAGTATATGAATAATCGCTCCATCTACTTTTTTAACTTTTCTGCATGTTTAATTTTTAAAAAACCTTTATTGGTACATTATGAATACACATCATCATCACATTCAACATTGAGAGTTTGTAACAGAATATGACATGATTTGACTCTCATTTTTCCCCTTTTCCCCGCCCTGCAACCCTCACACCTTACATACATAATCATTGTTTTCTTTTTTCTTTATTAGTATTACATTCTTTTCCTCTTGTTATTTACCCTTACACTCTCTTCCCTTTTAAATATTTTCTATTTCATAATATCATCTATACATACTACAACTCATTTACAACTTCATTTTCTCATACCGGAGAAAAGATATGATATTTACACATCTGTGACCTATTTATTTCACTTATGAGGATGTCCTCCAGGTACCACCATTTGAGTAAGAATGACTCAATTTTATCATGTTTAATGGCAGAGTAAAGCTAGAATTGGAGGTCCCATTTGACCCAGTCATCGCTCTGCTAGGTATATACACAAAGGAATTAAAAGATTCGTATCACAGCAACATATGTGCACCTATGTTTATAGCCTCTCAGTTTGTGATTGTTAAATCTTGGAAACAACCAAAATTATGGCAAGTGGAGATTGGAGAAAGAAGATGTGGTTCTCTTATAGAGTGCATGTTTAATCTTTAAATTAAGAATTTGGTTAAATATATAAACCGAAAAAAATAGTCAAAAAATAAATTCATGACAGCACAGTATCTGGTGTAAAAATTTCACTTGCTTGTCACTGATAATTCAATCAAGAGATTTGAAACTGTTCAAAGTCAGCGCATGTGCTAATTAATCTTGCTTGTCACCTTGACAAAATAAAGAGGTTCCTAGATAGATGATTGGATTATGCAGCTACTAACCTCATCGATGGATGAACTCATTGATAATGTCACAGCTGAATGGACTATTAGGTGTGTGAGGCTTATTTGGAGATAATCAGCCTTGCATATGTAACCTTAGGGACTATACCTGGTTCCTCTCTCCTCTTTGGTGTTTCCCCTGCTCTCTGCTTCCTGGCTGCCATAATTAGAGCAGCTCTCATCTACATCCCTCTTCTGTCACATTGTCTTGGCTTGGAGCCAGCTAACCATAGAGTGAAACTTTTAAAATTATGAGGCAAAATAAACTGCTCTCTTTTAAGTTGCTGGTGTCAGGTATTTCATCCCAAGAGGAAAAATGATCAAATAGAAATCTCAACAAATTTATTCATTAATAACATAAATATTTAATGTAGTTTAATATATTTTACAATACTAAAAATAGGAAATTATTAAAATTGCAATTGCAGCAATGAAAACATCTCAAATGCTTTGGAAACAATCACTTTTGCTTTATAATAATTTTATTTTACCTTTAAAAATATTCTTTAAAATGCATTGGTATGAAGGCCCTCATGAATCTCTGGATATATCATATTAACCAGATTTTGTGGATTAGAAATAAAATCTGAAAATGTAAACAATTTGCCCAAAGTTACTAAGATCTTTTAATTGTTAGTTTTGTGCCATAATACATTATTCAATTGCATTTTAATTTTATTTGCACATTTTTCCCAGGTGTAAATTTGTTTTAAGGGACATATTAATTAATAAAAGAATTTTTTAATATAATAATTTATTGAAAATTCGTCAAAAAATGAAATAAATTTAAGGAACACATTTTTAATTGTGCATTAGTATCAGTTGCTTAACTAAGAGATAAATAATTTGTCATCAAGGATATATACAAAATTGCATTTTACATTTATTTCTGTAAGATATATGCTTTCATATACCTTCATACACAGTAAAATTTAATTTATTTTCAGAATTTGAATTAAAACAGAAATGGCAACATTTTGTAATATACTACAGAATATTGTTCATCTGGAAATTAAAAGAACTTACAAAAGCATATTAGAAATAAAAAAGTGAAAGCTATTAAATTTTCATAAAAAGTAAGAAAATAGTCAAGATATTCGATCCAAAACATATTGAAATTAACTTTGTTTTCTACTGAGCACACAAAGGAAATAATAATAATAGTAATAATGATAATAATAATAAAATTAACACTTGTGTCCTCAAGGAATTATACAGAATTCAGTTGGTTGACTTTTGCATTTATTCTGAAAAAAAATTCTCCAGATAATTTCCTTTTGATATTATTAACTGATGCAGAGATTCAAGTAATCTATTTAACAAGAAACTTTGAAATGTGACAGGGTTGTTAAAGTTGTAGGAAAAACACAAGTGTGAAGGAAGACTAGAAGTAAAAGTGAAGATATGTAGAGACCATATTTGTGAATGCTAATAAGCAATTAGATAACAAAACTATAGGGAAGATAAAAAGACATTCATTGATTAGATTTAATTTCAATACATTCCACCATTTCATAGTATAAAATTATTTTCAACTCGATATTTTTCAAGAAATGTTGAGAACTAAAACAAATTATTTCTCCATTTTACTTCATTTAAAGATCACCAACTTTTTAAAATGAAATTTCAGTGCTTCTGATGACATATCAAACATACAAGAATTTCTTGTTTTTATAATGCTCAAGATATTTTATTTCTTATTTTTTAAAAATTATTTTAATGGTACATTATGAATACACATCATAACCTCATTCAACATTAAGAGTTTGTTAACACAAAAGATATACTTGTTTTTCATTATGAATTAGTGAATTGAGCTAAAACGTGACCAGATCTATACAGAGTTGGAACATTTTCCTAGGGAAGAAAGCATATGGGTTCCCAATATACAATTCAAAGCAACACCACCAGTGACCTTTTTCTTTTCACTACTCAACATCCCCTAAGGTTTTCTATCACCTTTCAAAAGTGCCTATTTGGGGATCAAGCCTTCAAAACATGCCGGGAGGTACTGGACATTCAAGGCCAAACATACATTTCTTTGCATAACACAAGTCATAGTTCATGTCTTACCTAGTTAAATCTTTTCAATAATTTTGTGAGATTGGTACTATGACTATTTGAAACATGGAAAAGCAAGATTTATACTCAGAGTATCTCAGTTTAAAAAAACTGTATAACCACTTAATGTGTAGGATAAAAAGTGGAAAATATGTGTTCCCATAGTAGCCAAAAATGGAAGATTTACTATCTAAACTCAGCGCACTCATTTTTTTTCCTTTTTTATTGAGTTTATTGATAAATTTGAGAAATACATTATTATCATATTCCTCAATGAAAATTGCTACCTGTACATGATATATCTTGATTCTTATTTTTCTCCTCCCTTCCCTTCAACCCCCACCCAACATATACATAAGCTTTGTTTCCATTTTTTTTTTCCTTTTCACTATTAATTTTTTTCTTTCCCTTCTTTGTTATTACCCACCTGCCATATCTAGTTACATTTCCCCTTTCAACATTTTCTCCCTTTTTCACACTACCTATTACACACTTTGAACCTCACTGACAACTTCAGTTTCTCATACTAGAGAAACAATACATGTGTGTCCTATTTATTTCAGCTATGCATATGGCCTTGAGGTGCCCACATTTAGATATAAATGTCTCGAGTTTTATATTTCTTTGTTTGTGTAGTACTCTATTTTATTTAGAAGTGAATTTTCTTTATCCACTCACCAATTTATGGGCCTTGGGGTTGTTTTTCAGTTTTAGCTATTATAAACTGTGCTATTATAAACACGAGGGAATATATGTCACTGTGGCATTATGCATTTATTTCTTTTGGGAAGATACCCGGCAGGGAAATGGCTAGGTTAAATGGGACCTCTAACCCAAGTTTTCTGAAAAATCATCACAATTATTTTCACAGGAGTTGCACCGATCTATATCACATCAGTAGTGAAGAGGGGTTCCTTATTCCACACCACCCCATAAACATTTATTGCTACTTGAGTTCTTGATAGGAGCCATTGTTTTTGGAGTAATGTGAAATCTCAGTGTTCTCATCTGCATTTCTTGAATGACCAGGATTGTTGAACATATTTTCTCGGTTTTTTGCGGACTTTACTTCTTGATCTAAATTGAGTTAATTTTAATATTTTCCTTCATTTAGTAGTATAAAATTATTTTTAACTTAATATTTTTAAAGAAATAGTGACAATTTAAACAAAATTTGTTAATTGAACTGTGGGAGTCCGGGAAAGAGGACGCAGCCAGAATCCTCGTGGCAAATTCCAGTGCCCTGTGAATTAACCAGCAAAAGGATTAACAACCATCAAACAACAAAGTCACAACCTTGAGAAAAAGGTGGAGCCCAGGCTGGTCTCTTGTCACTTTCAGCAGCAGACGCCAAAGGCCAAATACTCAGCAGCAGAAGCAGGAGCAGAAGAACTCTTAACCCCAGCTCATAGCACCTTTATTTGATACCAAGTCTTCAACCCATAATCCTAGCATGCATAAAACAAGTCAGTCCCACAATAATCCCTGTAGTTGAAGATTTCACAGAGCAGAGCAGACATTCTTAAATCCCAGTAAGTCCCAATAAGTCTTAAAGTCAATAATCATAGTGCAATAATCCTTGTAGTTTAAAAATCCACAGGGCGGGACAGATATTGTCTACAATAATCCTAGTAGTTGATCCTGCAAAGCAGAGCAGTGAAGACATCTTCGAATCCAAGTAAGTAAATCCCAGTAAGTCTTAAATCTGAGTAAGTTGTCCACAGTTCCCGATATTGAATCTTTTCTGAATTGAATCTTTAAATTTGGGGATCTGATTTGATTTTTTTAAAGTACTTTAGGTATTCTAGATAGTGGTCTTTTTTCTGAAGAACAACTGGTAAAGTTTTTCCCATGTACTTTGCTCTTTTTTCATTTTTTCAGTGGTTTCTCTTGCTGAAGAGCACTCTTTTATAATTGACTTTAGTGGTACATTTTATACATACATTATGATCATATTCGACATTAAGAATTGGTACCTATACATGACACATCTTGATTCTCATTTTTCCCCTTTCCCCTGCCCTTTCTACAACCCCTGACCCCTGTAGTAATTTTTTTCTTTTACTGTCAAACATTTTTTTCTGCCTGCCTCCTAATCACCATTTCTCTTTTCCTTTTGCACATTTTCTTGCAATTTCACATCATCGTTCATACATTTTGACACTGACTTAGACCTTTGATTTTTTTCATACCAGAGAAAAGATATGGTATTTACACATCTGTGCGTGCTTCCAGTACGCATGAATTTGAGGTAGATGTTTTTATATAGTCAAAATAGAAAAAAACTCTTAATGTGTTAAAGAAAATTTTAACATTAGATGCCTAAGTTCTGTACACATTGTCCCGAATGGTAACCGATCTATATTTAGTTGAGAACCATGACAAATTCTAGGTTTATGTAGATATCTAGATAGTTTGACTGCAATCTAGCCAGATAAACTACCTGACAAATGTTGGCTCTATCCTCACTGTTTCATCTAACTAAATCTCAGATTAAGACCTACTCCAATGGTATATAGTAGTCTTTCCTCCATAATACTAGTAGTTAAGGCTGAAGCCTATACAATTTTTGGTTGTTGGTTGAACTATACATGTAATGTTTAGGTGACATAAGAGACACATAAACTTTCTTCTCTTCTTCCAGAATATAAATATAATCCCTTTATTTTCATGATATTCATTAGTATGGACTTTAAAATTCATTTTAATCACCATTTAAAAATTCTGAATGAAATGCCACACTTTAAGATATTTTATGTCTGAGTTATTTATTATTTTAAATCCAAAAGTGAACTATGTTCCAACAGTTCTTTACTTATTATCATGCTCCACTTGCCCAGTGAATGCCACAGGTTTTGCATGGTTCTCAGGAGAATGATCTAAATTTTTAATATGGCCTATACTGACCTCCATAGTTTGACCTCTACCTTATCTATAATCTCATGTGTCTTCATATTCTGTTTTAATCTTTTCATATTGCCTATTTTCTCTGCCTAGAACATTAAACTAACATCATTCCCACTTCCATGGACTAATACATTTTATCTCCCATTACTATCTGGCTCAAATATCATTTCTTCTAGGAAAGATTTATAGAACTCTGTAACTAAAATAGTTGCCATTTTATGTTCTTATTAAATAAATCATAAAAGTCTTTCTTAGAGTACTTTTCAGTTTATGGTCACGTTATTGTCGCTCTCCCCAAGAGACTTGAAATAAATGAAGGCAGAATTCATTTCTGTTCGATTTATCTCTGTTTCCCTAGCTCAGAGTGGAGTCGGGGCCACTTGATAAAAATGCATTGACTAGCTCAATGAATGAACAAACATTATGACCACTGATGTTGTTGTGTTCAAACTGCAACTTGACTTCTAGTACCCAATTCTAGGTGACAAGGAGGACGGTTTTCATTTGATTCACAGTTTCAAGAAATTCAACCTGTGATCCAAGGCAGCGACATTATGGTGGAAGGACATGGAGAGTAAAGCTCTTAGTTCATGGTGGCCAGAAAGCAGAGTAGGGGAAGATGCCAGAAAAAAATACAATGTACCAGACAAAGACTCTGTGACCCACTCAGATATTCCCAAAAGTGCATTGCCCAAATCCCTCAGGTGAATCCTAGAGTCAGATGCTCCACCTAGAATGATGCTCCACCCTAATTATCACACCTGTCATGTCCTATTACACCTGGATTTCTCTTTCTTCTCTGCCCCATCCCTTGTACAACAGGCAGAATTTGTTAAGAGAGTCGTTTGTAGAGATAATTCTGACTCTCTGCTTAACAGCTCTGTGAGCTTGAACAAATTACTTCACTTAGTTATGTTTCTGTTTCTTGAAGTGGTAATAATGATATCATGTGTCTTTTTTCTGGGATTTCTATGAACACAAAATAAGACTATATCTTAGTAATTCATTACAGAGTACGTGGTTCGTGATAAGTGCTCCACAAATGTTACATGCTATTTTAATTATTATGTATTTCAGAGGTTATGAACAAGGGTGATTCAAACTTCCAACTTTTCTTACCCTGTCAAGAAAGACATGCCCCTAACTTTGTCATGATACATGTCTCCGAATGTAAACACTGATGATTAAGAATGAGGGAATATACAGACACACTGGATGATGCATTACTAATCATCCCTAATAAAATAAAACAGTAATTCAGTAAAATACAGAATGGGTAAACTTTTAAGCTCACAGTTTGAAATACACTTGTAGAATGAAGTTGATAAGATCAGTTCAATCATGCAAACTTCAGTGAATGGAGAGACTACAATCTATGTGAAAAATACTATAAGAAAGATGTAGAGTATGTAAAAGCTTTAATACATTGTTGAGAAACTGCTGTCAGTTAAATACGGTTCTCCTTTCTCCACTTCTCATATAGCTATATTCTGACTATGGAAAAATTTCCTTCTAACTTGCTAGAAGCAGGAATTATCATGGGAGAGGCATGCCTTTTCTTTTCCTCTTTACTAATGTATCCTATTTCCGTGAACAAACATATCCTTGAACAAGGAACTGGTAAATTAGTGAATAGCTTCTATAACCAACAAAAGAACGTAGAAAAGCATAACTCAAGGTTATCACTGTGGCTGAAAAACCACAAGTGCAGAGCTACTTGTGATGTGAAGATATCTCTTAATGGAGGCACTATCAATTCCCAATCTTACTAAGCCTTTCACTTGGAGGCTAAGAAAAATGAAGAATAAAGGTGTAATTTTGGTTTCTTTTTAAATGGCAAGGAACACTGCAGAAGCCTAAAAGAAGCAAACTGTTCTTTTACCCTATGAAAGGAAATTAGAAAGAGCCTCTCATATTATGACAGACAAAATGTCAAATAAAATTAAACTAAATTTTAGAATGAAACCCAAAGGAAAACTTTTGGTTGAAAGTACTGCATTACCCTGTAGCTATTCGAAAGACTTTTTCTATTGCTGATGTTAATAATCTGAATCAAAAGATGAAAGCAATTTGAAAGCACATCGAGTGTGTGTGTGTGTGTGTGTGTGTGTGTGTGTGTGTGTGTGTGAGCATACATGCACTCCTGTGCCTGTCTGCTTAAATTTTTAGTAGATCTTAGACATTATGTTCTAGGGAGAAAAAGGTTTCATGTTCTACAAAGCAAATCTTTAAAGAACGTGAAAAGTAAAATGTCGCCTTTATGACAGAGAAGGTTACCTTTTCATGTCAAAATAGTAGAAGAAACATTTTGTCAATTGTGCTCATATTTAGAGACTTTCATCCTTCTGGCAAAAGGGTTTTTTAATAATTATCTCTGGAGGCTAATGGCCACCACGTTGAGCATTTTGTGTAATTGTACAGGCCAATTTCACTTTGCATAATTGTATTAATTATGCAAATGGTGTCTCAATAAATTTTGTATTAGAATATTTATATAAATTTTTATTTCATTTATGTATGTATATATATGCACATATTTCCAAAATAATATCGGCATTTAAAATTGTATTATTTATTTGCGTATTTATTTTTATACTGGGATTAAAATTGAGGACCTTGCACTTACAAGATAGGCATGGTGTCACTGAGCAAAATCCCTAGCCTGACATTTTAAATTTTAGGGCCAAAGAATAAAATAGCTTCTAACACACTTTTCTTTTCTTTTCCTTCTTTTAAATGAATTTATTGGTATGTTTTATGTACGTATCATGATCATACTCAACTCTGAGAGTTTGTAACTGTCCTAATCACACTGTTCAGTTTTATAAACATATCAAATGGGTTTCTGCCTCAGAACCTTTCATCTTGCTGTCTTTTGTGACTGGAATATTCTTCCCATTCATCACGACTCAAAACTCATGTTAAATATCACCTCTTCCAAGAAGCTGCCTAATAGCTAAATTTGCAGCCTCTCAGGGTGGTGCTTCAGTTGGCTTTCCTCCAACATATCTAAATGTGTTAATTCATTTCAAAAGAAAAACAAATTGATATATAGAGAAAATACAGATAATTTTAAAAAATTATTTATTTATTAAATTAAAAATACAGCAATCTACACTGTTACTTAAAGTAGAAAATTAAAATTATCTATAGAGAAAAACTAAGATATGTTTTGTGTAGATTTACTCACTATATTAAATATATAGTGTAATATAATTATGCTTCAAAATTTACACAGCGTTTTATAAGTAAACACATATGTTTACAAGAACAAAAACCAGTGCACAACTTGCTGTCTCTACTTTAAGCTTTTGTTGTTCAACCCAGTGATTGGACACAGTAGTGTCTCTAGGCACAAGAATGTTTAGACATGAATTTTACTGAGTGGCTTCAACAGGGGACCCATGCATTCAGTTAAAAATTATGTAAAAGATCGAAACCATAGTAAATTGCAGATGTAACATTTATTTTCCCATATACTTGAATTTTCATCATGTTAAAATGGAGAAAATTGTTATAGTATAATTCTCCTTTCAGCCAATCATGTCATCCAAAAAATGTCCCACCTGGGAAAACCACTCTTCCCATCCCCCTCAGGCCACTGGGACTAAAATCATCCTTTCTAAAATAGTATCCAATTCTGTCCACTCTCCCAGCGTTCCCAGTTATATTACATTGTTTTATTTTCTTCCAAGTAGAGTAAGTAGAATAAAGAAATACCTCCTGGATTAATGCTCGAAGTGTCTCTACTTTCAAGTGACTGCACAGAGCTCTCAAACTGATACAAATTGTATATTTAAATAACAAGGAACAAAGGCAAGTCAATAATTTGTATATATGCAAATCTCTGAATATATGGTATCAAAAAGGAAAAATATGTGAATCACTGTTTTTTGTTGCTATTGTTGTTTTAATTTTCATCCAATAAACATGATTTCCAAAACTCAACTGGTTATTAATTTTACAAAGGACTAAATTTTTTTAGGAGTAGGAAATAGAGGAAATGTGGAGTTAAGCACCTTCCATAGAGAAACACCTTACCCAAAATTGTTACTTCTATGTAGTACATGTATGTCAAATTATACTGAATAGGCAAATAATAGAGGGAAAATTGTATTTTTTCTTTTGACCAATAGTGTGACCTGAAAAATGTCCCTTCATTTTAGCACTAAATAACTGGGCAAACTTGGAAAACATCACTTTAAGATGTTTTCCTTTTATGTGTTAGGTAGGAAGGAGAGTTTTAGTCTTGTCTAATGCATTGTCCTATGGTGACTTCAAATTGAATAATGCTTACAAAAAAGTACATTAAGCTGTTAAGCTTCGAGGTAGTATAAAATGTGAGTTTTACAAAACTAATTTCTCAAAAGAACATTTCTGCACAGTATCCAAGTATTTCTAGAAAATAAGTGCTTTTCTTAACTCTTATTATTCAAACTCAATCAAGATTTCTCTGTCAGTTTTTGAGACTCTTTCAATATTCTCAGGATTATATAAAATAATTTTATTGAAATAATAACAAGTTGGAACTTTGTTCCCTTATATTTACCTCACAACAAATTCATTTGCTCATATTAGAGTAGAGTAGATTCATTGTGGCAAGAAGAAGGACTATCACTGAATACTTATAGTTGAACAGAAACAAATTGATAATATGGTACATGTCTTTCAATTAAGGAAGTAATGAAAACACTAAATACCTCATTAGACAATTACATTGTGTTACATTTCATCATCAGAAGCTCTCTTTTTTGAAACAGGCTTTTGCTTTTGTAGCTCAGGCTGGTCCTGATCTCAGTCTTGAACTCACAGCAATCCTCCTTGCCTCTGCCCCTCAAATGCTGGTATTATAGGTGTGAACCACCATGTTCCACAATGTGGTATGTGGTTTTGATTGCTGGTTCACATGAGTCTCCACACCCAGCATTGTTGTATGTGGTTACCAGGGATCAATCTTGGGCCCTTGCACTTGCAAAGCAGGCATTGGAACCACTGAGCTAAATCCCTGGCCCAGAAGCACTTATAATATATTCTAGTATTTTTTAATTTGCCTGAGACAATTATTATCTTCTTTGCGTAGAACTTATTGACTCATTAACACTATAGCAAAGACTAAATCTGATTAGCCTAGTCCTAACCAATAACACTTAGTGGAATAATTCTAATTGATCTCTAAGGAAACAAGAAACAGATGTTTTTGTTAAACTACCCTTGGGAAAAAGAGGCCAGGAGCATGTTTTAAACAGATTAGACTACAAAATGAGCTCCAAACATCCAATACACACCAAATACCATATCAGAAATAAACCTACAAATTAATTATGATCACCAACTAGAATTCACAAAAAACATCCACACTACCACAACTACCAGGTTGCTGAATGTAAATCCTACCAGATACTAACTGAAGCTTAAATTGTTATTGAGAAGGCTTTGCTTTGTGAAGATTTAATTCTATTTGCACAGTTTTCTTAATTATCTAAAGTATATCATCATTTAAAAATATCTTCACTTTTCCTTCAAAATTGTAATTATATCTCTGTCTTTTACTAAAGAGAATATCCTTGATAAGAATTCTGTGAATTCTGGGTAATTTAAAGTTAAGAAAGTAGAAGATTACTGCAGAAATACAATTGACACATTTTCCTTCACTTTTTAGAAATATCACCTGACCATGATTCTTATATAAATAATATGACCCTAATTTTATCCTGGTTGTTTTATTATAAATACTCTTATTGATCGATATGTCTATCTTTTAAGGGAAATTATTTTCTGTATAATATAAATTCAGTAGGGCCTAGTTTTTATTAAAAAAATAAATCTTCATGGTCTAATGAGGATATAATTTACCCAAACTTCTTCATTTTCTGGAAATAATATTATAAAGGCTGAAGGTCTTGCTCAGTATTTTTATTTAAAAAAATACACACAAAACACCTCTGGAGGTAATTAGACTTTGCTGATTATTTGTCATCATTCCAAGACACAGACTGTTAGTATTGTTTGTTTCTGTCTTAGCTTTTACAGAAGCTCTAGTCACGCATATAGATGATTATAAACCAAATAAGCATTAAACATATAAAATTAATTTATATGTATAATATAAATATTGATTAGAGTTTCTCTGGGGATTTTCTTTAATATTAACAGTATGTAGGGGTGAGCAGTGTAAAAAGAGAGTAGATCAGCTCAGAGAAGATAGGTATGTGTGCCCAGAGAGTGGTCAGGTGTAGGTCACATAGAAAGTTAACTGCTGGGGCCGGGGATATAGCTCAGTGGTTCTGGAAACTGATTTGGAAGCGCAAGGGCCAGGGTTCGATCCCCGGAAACCACATAACAATACTGCGCGTGGAGACTCACACCCACGACAATCAGTACCACATACCACAGTGCCGGGCGTGGTGGCTCACGCCTGTAATCCCAGCACTCGGGAGGCAGAGGTAGGAGGATTGCTGTGATGTGAGTTTGAGGCTGAGCTCAGCGCCAGCCTGAACCACAAAGCGAGACCCTGTCTCAAAAAAAAAAAGAAAGTTAACTACTGGACTTCAGTAACATGCAGCTAACTAATATGTAACAGGGGTGTGGACTATTTCTATAATACTCTAGTCCTCCTTTTTTCCTAACATCAAGATCTCGCAGTGAAGTTGTTTTACTTAAATCAGTTTCTCAAAATATAGATTCCTGTAAATGCATAGGCTTCTCTGAATTTGTGTCATGTAGACTTACTTAACAAAATGGAAAAAAAAGTTTTAAAATTTATGTAAAAGAAAGCACATCGGTTCAGTAGTTCAATACAAAACTGAAGCAATTCCAAAAATTATTTTAACTAATCGTAACACTAAACATTTGGTTGTTTGACCAGTGAAGGCAAATGAAATACACTTGATGTTAAGTCCACAAGATAGTAGCTTCTTGACAATTAACAAAGTATCAAGAAATGATGCCAATGAGAAGTTATTTCTAAATTGAATCCATGAAAATAATCTTAGGATATCTATGAAATAACACATTTCATTTGCATCTTTTTGTGAGTCCATTAATAGTCAAAAGGCTGTTATCTTGTAAAATTAGGATGCTACCTTACACAAGAAAGAGTGCCAATCATTAAGGAATCAAAAAATAACAGTTAGCTTGGCTGTAGTGAGAAAAGGAACCTCCTACACTGTTGAAGGGAATATAAACTACTGCAAGAATTATGGATGGGAATCAGTATAGAAGTTTCCCAGAGAACTAAAACTAGAAGCTCCATATGATTCAGCTGTATCCCTCCTAGGTATTTTCCCCCAAAAGCTAAAGCTATCTGTTGTAGACTAACTAATGGTTAACTAGGAACACCCAGCTGAACTGACTCAGAGTAGTTTTGAACATGAGAGACCCACCTGAGCATTGTTGTCATCAGAGAAGCTTGCTGTGGCTGATTTTTCTGATGCAAACTTTGCTGTTCTCATAGTCAAAGAGCTTAGGGTTCTTAGTATCATGAGGAAGAGCTGCTGTTCTCCTCAGCGGAGTTTGGTTCTTCACCTTGAGTGTCACTTCCAGGCTGCAGTGTAGCTCCCCCAGCTTGGCAGCACAAATCCTTCCCACTGGCATAGGTTTTCTAGCTTCCTTCCCTGGTCTTTGAGACTTCACAATGCAGATCTGCTATATAGACATGCACGAGACACTGCTATGGGCTCTAGCTCTCTAGTTGGACTTGTAGAGGACATAGCCTTGGGTTCTAGGCCTTTATCTGGACTTATGCCGGACATTGCCATGGAATCCCAGTCCTCACCTGAATTCTCTGGGTCTCCAGTGAGTGAACAGATCCCTTACTCTTTTCTGCATTTGACATTTTGGGTTAACATTATAAATTAATCCTACAAATTATGTGTCCTGTGTTGAATTTTTTCCCTTACAAACTCTAAGTACAATAATATCATGCTATGGCAACATATAAATATCAATGTTTTAGGAGGATAAAAAATAATAACTAACTATTCAAAGTAGCCTGTACACCCAACAAAAAATGATCGAGTAAAAAATGTATTTATAAAATGCAATAGTGCTTGACTATACAGGACAGACTTGAGACATTTTCAGAAAAACAGATACACTTTGAAAATACAATATTGAGTGAAATAAATCAGAGAAGCTGAAATACTATGTAGTGACTCATTTGAGTGCAGAAAAGTACAAACAAAAAGCACAATGAAGGGTAGTTAAAGGCAACAAAGGGATAGATCTCTTGCAAATGAGAAATGCTTTTAGAGAATGTGGGTATGAGGAGAGGGGAAGGAAAATAGGACATAAATACAACAAAGATGTTTTACCAAAATAGAATAACCTCAGATAACCTACAATAACCCGTAAACCACTATATGTCATAAGCATGATGTACATTTAATAATATCAATAAAATAAAAAATGGAGAAAGGAGATGAACTGTAGGAGAGAGGGAGGTAAGAGAGAAGAGGAAAGGGATTAAAAAACCAGAACCAACCTGTATTCTGTACATGAACCCACTCCCCAAGATGATTCTAAACTACACTACTAACAAATATGTACTAAGAAAAAGATTTTTATAGCTAACAAATTTCTTAAAATCAGCAAGTTTAAAGACTAGCAGCTGTTTTAAAATGTTCTTGAGAATCTAATTAAAGTATTCCCAAAAGATACAATGGGAATGGCTGGTACTATCTATTCTTTGACATTAACAGTATGAACACATCTATGGATTATTAGGTTTTAGAATTATTTTGAAGATAAGGAAGTGTTATTCAAAAAGATATAATAAACCATCAAACCTTAATATTACCAGGTTCCAGGAGTCTCCACTTCCAGGTGACCTTGAGGTGCTTTCTGACTCAAAGAACTGAACAAACTAAGCACACACCACAGCGAAATTTCACATGTATTAGAGATAAGGTAATTAAAAGGAAATACTGGGAAAAATAGGCTCTGCCAGATGAATTTGGGCATGGTACAAAAGAAGGAAAAGGAAAAAAAAATGCATCCACTGTATAGGGCCATCTGTTGTGTAGAAATACAGTAGCACCAAATTAATGGCAATTGTCTCCTTTTCATATCACCAAGCTTATATCATACCCAGATCATTCGATTGCCATAGACATCTGGGTTAGGTACAAATATTATAAGCAATCCGATAGGATGATGTCCTCAGCAGACTGAGAACAAAGATGCCACACATCACGATGGTATCTGTAAATAAACACAAAATGACCAGACTTGTATATTTTCTCAAAGGACAAACACTGGTCCTAATAAGTCTACATAGAAATCAGTCACCTGTGACCCATCACCTTTTAGAAGTCTTTGTTCTTTCCACCCACGCTTTTTAATGTGACTTGTTTCCCTATTTGATCATTACCTAAGAGACTGTGTTGGTTACTTTTATCTTGATGAAACAAAACACCCAGATCCCAAAGATAAAAGGCAAAGGTTTTATTTATCTCGCTGTTTGTAGACATTTCAGTCCATAATCACCTGGCTCCAAGGAGAGGTTGTCAAACAGTCATCACAAAGGAGAAACAGTCCATCAATGAGGTAGCAAAAGCAACAAGAGAGTTTAACAGTATTTTTTCAGCTCCATTTGTCTTATTCAGACTACCAGAACTAGAGCAGTGCCAGCCAACTACACATGCCCTTAATCCTAGCATCACAACTCTAGATTAATGCACCTGAAACAAAGCTCCACCTACAACTACATGAGGCTTTGGGGGACATTAAGACACAAGCTATAACTGTGATTATATTTATGAATTTATTGGTTGATCATGGCTGTAGTCCACGTTGTGCCCGCATGGGCTTTGTTCTGTAAAACTATTCTGCAAAGTAAGATACCCAGACCACTCACTCAGGACTCATCCTGCCCCTCCAGAATTAACCTATCAATAAATATGTTTCTACTTTTAACATCCATTGTTCCTAATATTCATTCTTCAGTTTTTAGAGAATATAAACAGCATACAGACAACTTAGAGTTTGGGATATATAATCTTTTGTATTTCATCTCTGTTATTATTTCCTGTACCATTATCGGAAACCTGCTGCAGTTCTCATGAGAAGCCTTTATGCAAGACGCTGAGAATCACTCTGGGCTTGTGATTCAGAAATGTGTCAGGCTCCTCTCCTAGGCCAGTTTTAGCCATACCCTGGCTTCCTATGTCATTTCTTCTGGAGAGGCACACATTCTCATAATTCTTTTGAGGTGGCAAGAACAGCCAGAGAGCAGAATCACTGAAAGGTACCCAGGACTTTGAGGCAGAATGTAAAACTTATTTATGTCAATGAGCCTGGCTGGTCAGGATACATGCTAAGAGTACTAGACCAATTGTCTTTTATTCCTGGAACTTATATAGCATTTGTAAGCCAGAACTAAGTACAAAAGCAGAACATGCAATTGACTGGTTACATATTATATCATTATTACTGATTGGTTCCAGCAATTTCAGGGTAAGAATATATTAATTCAGCATGAGGTCAGCTACATAAAGGAGACACATTTCTGGAGTACACATCATTTCAGGGTAGGGTCTGACAAGGAGAATAGACAAGGAAAATTGCTACCTGGAGAAGCCCTCAGTTCAGGTCCAGATTGGTCAAGGAATAATTTGAAAAATCTTCCGATGGCCAACATTGTCCTGGATTATTGCTCCCCATGTTTGTCAGCCATTTTGTTTTTTTGTGTCAGCAGCATCAGTTCACAATGCCACTAGTAGAAAGAGAAGAAAAGTTAGACACTCTTGTACAGGTCTTCATAATCAGCACCAAGCCCTCATGAAGTATCGATGTCCTGAGACTAAGAATGTATCAGAAATACACAAGTTACAGTACAGAATACGTTCAAGCCATGGGAAGATTGGGAGTGTTGAAAGCAGGTATCAAGGTGTCTCTTTGCCAGGATTGACATATTACATAGGAAGCCATGTTCTTGGCAAGACTAATTGCTTATAGGGAGTTATGTTCTCGGCAGTGCAGTTCTTGGAATTACGTTATTGGTAGAATATATATGCAGTATATTATTACAATAATAATTTATTGCAGATTACAGAACGTGGAAGTTATTAACGCCAATTTCACAATAACCCATAGCACATTTAATTTTAGATTAACCCATACCATATTTTCTTTTTCATTTCATGGGGTGCTGAGACAGTAGAATTTTTCTACTTCTTCTATGTCTTCTATAACTTCTTCAGGCTGCAAAGTGCCATGCACTCTACATACTGTGGATTATATGCTCTGACTACCTTAAAGTGTTGTGGCTCATTGGCTGGTTTGAAGAGGAAAAGCTATTAGGAGATAATGAATATATTTACTGATCATTTAGTTGCTTATTTCATCAGAGAAGTAAATTTTAGTGTTAGCCTGAATATGAGTAGCAGGCAATGACTTGATAGTGTTGAGCTATTCCTTGTTAATCATAAGTAATATTTGTATCCAGATTATCCGTAAACTGATAAGGAGTCTGGACTTCCAGGTCTTGTCTGAAAGATAATTTTACAGAATCTTCTATTATTGTTAACTATTGCTGCTACATCTCTCAGGCAAAGTGACCATCCACCAGCTAAGTTTTTTGCGAAGTGTTCCACTGAGTGGATTTCTTTTCCTAGCATTTGAGTCAAATGCAAAAAGTGATTATCTTATTTTATGAAATATAGAGGAAGAAGAGTCTCTTAAATCATGTAGTTCTAGTCCTGGAGCCTGAGTAGGGGGTTATTTTATTTCTCTAAATATACTGCCCTGATTTTTGTCCTTTTCAGAGGCACAGACTTAGGGTATTTTATAGCCTCATATAAAGGCTTTGCCATTTATCCTACATTAGGTACACAAATACTACAAAAGTCAGTCATTTTCAGGAAGCAATGGAATGGTTGTTTGATGCCATGAGGTCCAAGATCACAAACAGCCTGGAATTTGTCTCTAGATAAATGTCATTCTCCAGATATAAGTATGTGTCCCAAATATTGAACGTTTTTCGTGGAGCATCTGAGCCTTTTCTTTGGAGATTTTATATGCCTTCTTAGCTAGAAATTTGAGATTTTATTGTATTATACTTGTCTAACTCGCCAGCTGAACTGCAAAATGGAATATTATCTACATATTGTAAGATGACAGTTGTCTGTTTAAACTCTAGGATTCTTACATCATTCTCTACTGCCTTAACAAAAAGTGGAAGACTCTTTCTAAATCCCTGTGAGAGAACTGTCCAAATATGCCAATGAATTTCTCTCACAATAGGATTTTCCCATTCAAGAGTACACAAAAACTGGAAATCTAGCTAAATGGGGAGAAAAAATGTGTCTCTTAAATCTAAGGCTTAAAGAAAATTAGAATGCCCTGGAATTTGAGAGAGAATTGTATATTGACCTGCCACCAGAATGTAGATTGGGTTAACAGCCCTGTTCTGAGCCAAACATCTTGTATCATCATATATTCTCCTGAGATTTTTACTAGAGGGAGAACAGGAATATAGTAAGGGAACTGACAAGGCCACAGAATGCTGTATTTGAGGAACCTGTCTACAAAAGCCTGGAGACATTTACATGCCACTTCTTTGATTGTGTACTGTTTTTATTAGGAAATTAGAGATTTTTAGTTTTATAATTATTGGCATAGCTGAATTTACACTATCAGATATCCCATTATATTATACAGCAGGATCCATCTGTTACCCAATTTGGTCAGGGAGTGATGGACAGCACCCTGAGTGAGCGACAAATTCATAAATTGGCTTTTCATATTAAAAATATGAGTCTACCAATTAGTCCATAATACTCGCCTGAAGAGCAAGCAGTTGGTGTGTGGGAAAAGAACAACTTCTCACACTACTAGTCACAGTAGAAGTCTCAGTGATCTGTGGTGCTGTGACGTCTTGGTTGGCAAGACAACAGTGCAGCTAAGGGCAACGTGACTCATGCAGAAAACTAAAGTCAGTCTGTGGGAAGAAATAAATTTCTCATTAATCAGTGAGCTGTTCCTATTATAATAAATACCTTGTTACCTTGTTGCTGGGACTCTACTCATATCACTAGACACTACATGATCAATAAATAATGGTAAACTGCTGAAGATGGTATCTTAGTGAATTAAGAGCTTTGACCATCCTACTTCTCCCTATTTTATGCATTAAGATATTTTCTTGTCTTTTCTTTCATCTGTCCAGTGTACCTTTTATCAGGCAATTGGAAGTTTGTAGAGCTTCCAATAAGAGAGACCTACTGCAGTCCCAATAGATAAAAATCTATTTTTCCTTTTTCGTTGAATTTGAGAATTTCCCCTAATTTTGTAAATAAATCTCTCTCTAGCAAAAGAGTAGAGCACTGTGAGAAAAGTAAAAACCCATGGCTAAATATTTGGCTTTCAAACTGATCCAACTGACCCAGAATTTATAACTAGGGTTCCCCTTAGCCCCAACAATGGCTATCAGTCTAGGGGAGGGTTTTCCAGATAAAGAAGTCAAAACTGAATGAGCCTCCCTCTGTCAGTAAGTACTCTAATTGGCTCAACCATGATGTCTATGATTATCTACAGTTCCTCACACAAAAAGACAATGTCCATGGATAGAAGCACTGTAGTTTTCTGTGTGCCTCTTCACTCATCACAGAAGGAAATGACAGTTTTTGCTGTCCTCCGCCCTCTGAGGAAACAAGGATATTCAAATATCCAGTGTCATGAACCAAGCACATTAGCTGCCTCACTCTCGGACCAGGGCCCAGATAATGGTTTGGTGCAATGGTGTGCCAAGATTCGATATTGTTTTCCTTGAAATAGAACCTCTGTCCTTGGATTTTCTCATAGATAACCCGAATGAATTTAAATCAATGCCAAACGTGATAACTACAAATTTAAACATTCTCATTTTACCCTCCTCTACTTCCTGATTGTTGAACACTGGAAATGGTATGTCCAACAACTGGGCCAGAGGTACCTGGGGACCCAAGTGGAGGTTTTGCAATTCATGATGAATATCTTGGCCTAAATGACAAATGAAATGATGTCCCATTCATTCTTCAATCCTGGAAGAGGGGTCTATGTTGTATATTTACAAAATACTTCTATTAATTGGTTAAAAAATACATCTGTACTTTTCTCTTTGCTCTGTATGATTTCACTCACTTGATCATAATTACCAGACTTCTTAATATACTTTTAAATTTTCAGAGCAACTATCATATCACACATCACTTGTGGTAATGCATTAATGCTACAGTCCGAGTTTGGTTCCATCGAAGGGAGAGTTGTCATTCTAGGATGTTTTCCTTCTCTTCTGAAAGCATATTGCTCTTACAGCATCTGCATAGTACCTGTCCTCTTCTATGATTCTTTGTTTTTCATTTGAGGTACAGCAAGGGGCCAAGATGAATTGGCTATCTCACAATTTTAAGTCAAAAACAAGTCTAAAATCTATCTACAAACTTACTATGGCCCTCTGATATTTGGCCTGTCATTTCCATGCATTACTAGATATCTGTAATTGAAAATACAGACTTAAGAATTGTTTTCATTTTCATTTTCATCTCTCATATGACTAATGATGTTGCACATTTACTCAGATGCTTAATTACTGTTTTTTACTTCTTTATCTGAGAAATATCTATTCACTTCAGATGCCTGGTTTTGAACTGAGTCTAAATTTGTAGAGTCTGATTTTTAAACATTGTTTATATATAGCCCTTTGTCTGAGGAACAGCTGGTAAAAACATTTTTTACCACATTTAAGGTTATCTTTTCACTCTATTGGAGTTTTTTTTTTTCTGTACAGAACTTTTTCTTTTTTCTTTTTTTGTTTTTTGTGAGACAAAGTCTTGCTTTGTAGTTCAAGCTGGCCCTGAGCTCACTATGTAGTCCAGGTGAGCCTCTAACTCATAGCAATCCTCCTGCCTCTGTTTCTCTAGTGCTGGAATTACAGGCATGAGCCACCACACCTGATACTGTAGTATGTGATCTTGATTGCTGATGGGCATGAGTTACTATGCCTGGCATTGGCATTGTAGTGTGTGGTACCAGCAATCGAATTCAGGACCTTGCACTTGCAAGGCAGGCACCAGAAACACTGAGCAAAATCTCCAGCCCAAGTACAGAAACTTTGTAATTAGATACAGTTCCAATGATTGATTATTTTTCTTTGCTCCTGTTATGTAAACCTTTTGTTCACAATGTCTTGTTCTGAACCAGTGCCTTCAACAGTCCTACTTAACCTATCTTCCAACAGGTTTAATGTTTCTGTTTTAATATTTACATCTTCAATCTACTTTGTTTTCACTTTAGCACATGGTGAGAGTGAGGGGTCTAACTTTAATCTTTGATAAGTCAAAGCCCATTTTT
Organism: Petromus typicus; assembly: GCA_004026965.1. NCBI lineage: Eukaryota > Metazoa > Chordata > Mammalia > Rodentia > Petromuridae > Petromus > Petromus typicus. The sequence goes on along the minus strand of PVIR01017791.1, from coordinate 9,710 downwards.
TTCAGACCCATTTATTAAAAAGGCTATTTTTCTTACAGTGAAGGTGCTTTGTTTCTAGGTCAAAACGAGGTGATTTCGCATGTCCGGAGTTGTGTCTGCATCCTCTAATCTGTTCCACTGATCCTCAAGTCTGTTTTTTTTTTTTTTTCCCAGTACAAAGTTGAATTTATCACAGTGTCTTTGTAGTATAGTTTCTGATTGGGGATAGTGATACCACCTGACTTGTATTTGTTTCCCATTAATATTTTTGATAATGTGGGTCTGTTTTCGTTCTAAATGATTTTTAAATTTTTTTTCTCTTTTTCTGCAAGTTTTTTTCTTGGGATTTCAATCAAGATTGCATTGAATCTATATAGTAGTTTTTGAAGTACGGCCATTTTCTATACAATGATACTTTCTACTCAGAAACAAGGGATGTCTTTCTATTTTCCACTATCTTCTTTAATCCCTTTTTTCAGAGTCATGTTGTTTTCAAAGTAGAGATTTCTTATTTTATGAGACTGATTCCTAAAGGTTTCACTTTTTTCCCACAGGCTACTGTGAAAGATGTTTCCCATATATCTTTCTAAGTGAATATTCATATACAAGAGGGGTATTGATTATTGAGTAACTTGTATCCAGCTATTCTATCGAATCTGGTTATTAAGTCTAGAAATCATTTGGTAAAATCTTTAGGTTTCTGTATACAGAGTATCATATCATCTGCAAACAATGATAAGTTAATTTATTTTTATTTATTTTGTAATTGAAATCTTTATTGCTACATTACATATACACATCATGACTGCACTCAACAGTAAGAATTTGTACCAGTATATGACACAACTTAATTCTCATTTTCCCCATAGCCCTACCCACCCTACCACCCCCACCCCCTATATACATAAACTTTGTTTCCTTTATTTTTTGTTATAATCTCATTATTTTCCCCCCTTCACCCCATTTTGCTTTGAGTATTTTCTGTTTCATAATATATAACACACAATTCTAGAACACATTTACATCTTTATTTTCTCATACCAGAGAAAAGATGCTATATTTACCTGTCTGTGAACTATTTATTTCACTCATGAGGATATCCTCAAGGTATGTCCATTCAAGTATAAATGATTCAAACTTATCATTTTTATGGCAGAGTAATACTCCATTCTGTAGAAGAACCACAGCTTTCTTATCCAGTCTCCAGGTGATGGAAATTTGGGTTGTTTCCAAGATGTAGCAATCACAGAGCTGCTATAAACATGGGTGCACGCTGAAACCTTTATTTTCCCATATGTATTCCTTTTATGTTTTTTCTTGTCTGACCGCTGTCACTAATGATTCCAAAACTATACTGAACTTGAGAGGTGATAGTGAACATCCTTGTCTTGTTTTTTATTTTACTGTGAAAGATCTCAGTTTTTGAAAATTTAGTGTGATGTTGGCTGTTGGTTTTTCATAGATGGCCTTTATCAGGTTCAGATAAAGAACATCTATCCCAATTTTCTGCAGAATTTTTACCATGATACAGTGTTGGTTCTTGTCAAATGCTTTTTCTGTATTTATTGTGATGATCATATTATTTTTCCTTTAACTATATTAATATTGTGTATTACATTGATTTGTTTACATATGTTCAACTATCCTTGCATTGCTGGGATGAATCCAACTTGGTGAGGCTGTCTGAGCTTCTTTTATTATTTTTTTTTTTTTGAGACAGGGTCTCGCTTTGTGGTTCAGACTGGCGCTCAGTTGAGCCTCACACTCACATCACAGAAATCCTCCTGCCTCTGCCTCCCGAGTGCTGGGATTACAGGAGTGATCCACCATGCCAGGTACTGTGGTATGTGGTACTGATTGCTGCTGGGCATGAGTCTCCACGCCCAGTATTGTTATGTGGTTACTGGGGATCGAAGCTGGGCCCTTGCGCTTGCAAGACAGGCGCCGGAACCACTGAGCTATATCCCCAGCCCCTGTCTGAGCTTCTTAATGATCTTCTGTATTCTGTTTGCCAGTAATTTATTGAGGATTTTTGCATCTATGTTCATTAGGGAGATTGACATGTAGTTCTGTTTTTGACAGGAATCTTACTCTGCTTTCAAAATTAAGGTAACATTTGCTAGCTGGAATGTGTTTGGTAGTTTTGCTTTCCTTTCAATTTCATTAAAAAATTTAAGAAATAGTGGCATTAGGTCTTCCCTAAATTCTTTATAGAATTCAGCAGTGAAATGGTCAGGATGTAGGCATTTCTTTGTTGCTAAGTTTTTAATTGTGTTTCCAATTTCATTTCCTGCCACTGGGTTGCTTAGAATTTTTATATCTTCTTGGTTCAATTTTGATAATTCATATGTATCTAGGAATCTGTCTATTTCTTCTTTGTTTTATGTTTTATGTAAATGTTAATGATCCTTTGAATTTCTTCTGTATCTGCTGTTATTTCACACTTTTAATTCCTAATTACATGGGTTTGACTCATTTCTTTCCTCTTTTTTTTAATAAGTTTGGCTACAGACTTGACAATTTTATTTATTCTTTCAAAAACAGCACTTCAATTCATTGACTTATTATATCATTCTGTTACTATCCATTACATTAATTTCTGCTCTCATCTTTTTAATTTCCTCCCTTGTATAAACTTTGCATTTGTCTTCTTCTTTTCTTTCTAAGAGTTTGAAGTTCAGCTTAGGTTGTTTATATGAGTTCCTGTAACACTAAATGAGAATTGAGCAAAGACACACAGGGAGGTTAAATTTGTATAACAGGCTTGCTTGGCAAGTTGGTGCTCGGAGTATTTGATCCATGACCATAGTTTTGCTTTCCTTATGTAGTCTTTTTCTTATCCCATTTTGGTCGCTGGGTCTGCCTCAGCATATGATCACATTTCTTTTAACAGTCTTCATCATTAACAAGATGTGGCTTAATTAAGTAGATGCTCTGGCCTTAGATTCAGGCTGCTGTTTGCATAAATGAGCAGTAAACACAAACTTAGAGTCATGAACTTCAAAGAGCTAAGGATACAGCCCCAAAGTAACAAATCATTTGTTTACAATTTTGTATATTGAACAACATAGACTAAGTTTACAGTGGCTAGGTGGTTCTCTTTTATATTCTAATTAAACTTAAGCTTTTCATAGTAGTTGAAGATATAGAAAGTGCCCTCTCTAAGTTTTTGGATGAAATTTACTTTGTCTTCATATAGGATAGTTATTCCTGCTTTTTTCCAGTTTTCAGTTCCATGGAGTATTATTTTCCAACCTGTTACAGTCAGCCTATGAATTTCTTTTTGATTTAAGTGTGCTTCTTGTATATAGTATATTGTTTCCTGTTGCTTATTATTCCACTCTACCAGTCTACCAGTCTACCAGTCTACTTAGCCCTGCTAAGTGATACGTTGGGCTATAAATTAGTACAACCAATATGGAATTCACTACTGAGGTTTGAAAACAAAATATGCAATCTACCATGATTCAATTATACCATTTTATGTATATATCCAAAAGAAATGAAATCAAAATACAAAAGAAATACCTGTATGCCTACATTCCTTGGAGTATTATTCCCAACTGACCAATTATGAAAACAGCATAGCTGTCCATCTATGAATGAATAAAAAAATGCATGATAGGAGCACAATTAAGTATTTTCAGTCAAAATCAGAATAAAATCATGCCATATACAAACAAATGAGAGGTGCTGAATGTCATCATGATAACCGTTCTAAGACAGATAGAGAAAACTAAATATGACATGACCTATATGTGCAAAGAAGCAGAAAGATGACAAGGTAGTAGAAGGATTATTATGCAAGGAGCAAGATATCAGGAAGAGGGATAAAGTAAGAAAGAAAAAAGAGTGGAAGGATGGTGAATAAGATCAAAGTATGGTCTAGGTATGTAAGGAAACATAGAGAAGACCATTAATGTGTACTATGATTAAGAATTAATAATTACAATTTTTAAAATAATACTAAGCATAAAAGGAAACAATATAGGACATATAATGAGATAAAATCAGCTAAAGGTGTTTTAGAACTTAATACAATAGCTAAAATTAGCAGACAAGAGTATAAAAAGTGATTTAACTGTATTCTATATATTTAGTTTAGTAAAGATACAAAATAATTTTTTTTTAAAGACCTAAATCAAACTTTTAAACATGGAGATCTTGATGTCTTAGATGGAAAATACACTGGATAAAATTAACAACTCATTATATACACATAAAATTTGTGAGTTTGAAGTTATATATCAATAAAAGCTACCCAAAAATTGGAAAACAACAAACAAACAAAAAGAACAAATAACAGTAGTTAGATGCCAAACAACCTCAGCTAATTGAATTGCCTGATGAAGAATAATAAGGGTTTGAAAAAAAATACAAGAATACGCCAAGATGTTCCAAATTAGGTGAAATCTAATCAACACATTCAGAATTTCAGCAAATCACAAGAAGCAGGAGGAAAACTATATAATCAATGCTTCAAGGGATAAATAAAATAACTCCCTAAAGCAGGGCAATGGGAAGGGTAACTTGTGTGCAAAGGAACAAAAGAAAAAGCTCTATCAGCCTTTATTTCCCCTAGAATAATTCAAATGAGAAGATAGTGAAGTATAGGGAAAGAAAAGATCAACCTAGAATTTTGGTACCAGTAAAAGTATCTTTGAAGAATGAAAGTAAAATAAAGATGTCAGCCACACAAAAACTGAAAGAATTCATTACTGGCAGACATGCACTATAAGAAAAGATAAAGGAACCACAAAAGACCTAGATTAGCAAAAGCAAACCTAAGCAACCGGGACATGTGGGGGATATTACATCTCCAGACCTGAAAATATACTATAAAGCCACCGTGATAAAAACTGCTTGGTACTTCCAAAGTAACAGACCTGAGGATCAGTGGAGTAGACTAGGAGATCCAGAAGCTACTCCAGATACACTGAGCTACCTCACCTTTGACAAAGGAGACAAACATCCTCAATGGAGAAAAGACAGCCACTTTAACAAATGGTGCTGGAAAAACTGGGCTTTAACTTCCCAAAGACTAAAGCTAGATCTAGCTCTTCCACCATGCACCAAGCTAAAATCAAAGTGGATAAGAGACCTAAATATTAAAACAGACACTCTAAACCTGCTGTAAAACAAGTTAGGTAAAACTCTTGAAGACACTGGCTTAGAGAAAGACTGCTTAAACAAAACCTCTATAGCACCGGAATTGGCAGGAGAAATCAGTAAATGGGACCTCATTCTTTTAAAAATCTTCTGCACAGCAAAGGAAACCACCAACAGAGCAAAAAGGTAACCTACAATGTGGGAAAAAATCTTTACCAGCTGTTCCTCAGACAAGGGGTTACTATCTAGAACATATAAAGAGCATTAAAAAATCAGCTCACCCAAATTTAAAGACCCGATTCAAAATGGGCATCTGAAATGAACAGATACTTTTCAGAGGAAGAAATAAGAGCAGCTAAGAAGTATATGAAGAAATGCTCCACATCATTAGTCATTCGAGAGATGCAGATGAAAACAACACAGATTTTATCTCACTCCACAAAGAATGGCTGCCACTTCAGAATTAGCCAGCAACAAATGCTGGTGAGGCTGCAGGAAGAAGGAACCCTTCTCTACTGTTGGTGCAAATGTAGACTCGTACAACCCCTTTGGAGGTCAGTTTGGAGATTCCTCAAAAAGGTAGGATTGGATGTCCCATTTGAGCCAGCCATCGCTCTATTAGGTATATGCACAAAAGAATTAAAAGACTCATATCACAGTGACATACATGCACTCATGCTTATAGCAGCTCAGTTTGTGATTGCTACATCTTGGAAACAACCCAAGTGTCCATCAGCTGGAGACTGGATAAGAAAGCTGAGGTTCTTCTATAGAATGGAGTATTACTCTGCCATAAAAATGATAAATTTGGGGCCGGGGAGTTAGCTCAGTGGTTCCGGCGCCTGTCTTGCAAGCGCAAGGGCCCGGTTTCGATTCCCCGGTAACCACATAACAATACTGGGTGTGGAGACCTACACCCAGCAGCAACCAGTACCACATACCACAGTGCCGGGCGTGGTGGCTCACTCCTGTAATGCCAGCACTCGGGAGGCAGAGGCAGGAGGATTGTGATGTGAGTTTGAGGCTGAGCTCAGGGCCAGCCTGAACCACAAAAGCGAGACCCTTTCTCAAAAAACCTAAAAAAAAAAAAAAAAAAAAAAGATAAATTTGCATCATTTATACTTAAATGGACATACCTTGAGGATATCCTCATAAGTGAAATAAATAGGTCACAGATAGGTAAATATCCCATCTTTTCTCTGGTATGAGAAAATAAAGATGTAAATATGAGTTCTAGAATTGTGTGTTATATATTGTGAAATAGAAAATTCTCAATCCCTAATAGGGTTAAGGGGGAAAATATAATGAGATTATAATAAAAAAGAAAGGAAACAAAGTTTATGTGTATAGGGAGTGGGGGATAGGGTGGATAGGGCTATGGAAAAAATGAGAATTAAATTGTGTCATATAGTAGTACAAATTCTCATTGTTGAGTACAATCATGATTTGTATATATAATGTACCAATAAAGATTTCAATTAAAAAAAAAAGGATAAAGGAAGTCAGAGTGCTGAAAGGCAACTAATTGGTTGCATATATGAAATATTTCATGTAAATATTCTTTAAAAGTTCCGTGGCTGTTCTGGAATCAAATATTGTCCTAATTTTGTTTGATGAGCTATATAATGGAAGTTTAAGTAGTCTGCAGGAATTATTCTACTTACCTTCTTTAAAAAATTAGAATGCTATTTAAGGAATGAAAAAATCAACATAGCTTTAGAATGTCACCAATTACAACCTTCTAGCTAAATAGAAGCTCAAGATATTTCAATAATGCAGGATTCAGCTGACAACATCTGATCTCAATGATAAAACAATTCGACTAAAAGATGGGTAACAAATATTAGGTAATACAGAAACACTGAAACTCCTGGAAAAGAGTTCAGGTAGGAGTCTTGAAGACATTGGCAAAGAGATAGGCTTTATGTTGTACCACACTTCCAGGAGAATTAGCAGAAAGAATGACCAACTGGGAGCTCATCTTATTAAAAACCTGCACAGGAATAAAAACCACCAGCAGAATGAAGATACAACTCACAGTATGGGAAAAACATTTTACAATCCATTGATGAGACAAATGACTACTACGTAGAATGTAAAAAGAGCTAAAAATAAATCAAACCCTTCCAATTTAAAGGCCTAATTCAAAAGTAGGCATCTGTAACGAACAGACACTTAACTGATGGAGAAATAAAAGCAGCAAAGAAACATATGAAAAAATGTACATCATTGGTCATTTGAGAACGCAGATGAAAACAACATTGAGATTTCATCTTAATCTAGCAAGAATGGCTGTTATCAAGAAATCAACCAGTAACAAATGCCAGCAGGGCTGTGGGGAGAAAAGAACTCTTCTTTACTACTGGTGGGAATGTAGACTGGTGCAATCACTGTGGAAATCAGTGTGAAGAGTCCTCATGAAGCTAGGATTAGAGATCCTATTTAACCCTGCCATTTTCCTGCTGGATATATTGCCAAAAGAAAAGCATCATACCACAGTGACATATGAAAATTTATGTTTGTAGCAGCACACTTTGTAAAACTACATCTTTCAAACAGCCCAAGACCTTATCAAATGGCAAATACATAAAGAAGATCCGTGTGTGTGTGTGTGTGTGTGTGTGTGTGTGTGTGTGTGTGTGATGAAATACTACACAATCATAAAGAAAGATAAATTTGAGACATTTATAGCTAAGTGGATGCACCTTGACACCATACACATAAAATAAATAGATATAATGCATATGTATAAATACTATATTTCTCTAGTGTGAAAAATGAAATTGTAAATGAGATCCAAAATGTTTAATTGATACTATGAAATAGAAAATCTTCAAAGGGGAAAATTATAGGGGAAAGCAAAGAAAAGAAAGGAAATTTTGCAGATGAAAAAAAAGAAAAAAAGAGAAATAAACCTTATTATATAGTGGGGTGGAAGGGTTGAAGGGATGACAGAGGATATGAAAAATCAGAATCAATATATGTCATGTAGAGGTAGATATTCTCAATGATCAGTGTGATCATAATGTATATCTAAAATGAAGAATAATCAATTTTAGAAATCTAAGAAAAAAGAGAAGCAAAAGTTAGGTGCTTTCAAATGCAATATAATGATGTCAAAATATCACCTAATATGTATTTTTAAAAGAACAAAAGAAATCCAACAAACTTGAATATGCAAGTTTATAGATTAAACTCTTATATAGGAATTGCAAAGGATAAATAAGCATACTTTATTAAATGTCAAGTTTCCTCACAAAACTGTAAAAAAATGAGGGAAGAGAAATTTATAGACCAAAAAGTGTTTAAGAGATGATTCATACATTACAAATGACTGTACTTTATCATGGCAAGTTTTTTTATAATAAATAGATGCTTACCTATATATAAATTGGCACTTAAAATTTCAATGCAAAAAGCCATAAATATATTTATAATGTTTAGGAACTGTGAGAGTCAAATAACATTATTTGATCTATTATTGTCTATGATAAAAACAAAAAGTGTCTGGCCTTTCGCCATAGTGAGATAAATAAATGTTAATGAAATCTGGATTTTTTGAACATAATATATGCCTCTTTGCTATTTTTCTTTTTCATTTTTCTCATACTTTATTCATATTTCATTACAGTTCTGGATGTACTGAAGAGCCATGTAGCATCCTGTCTCATTATATACCATAAGAAATGTCATTAGACAAAACTGCAGTAACAATTAATAGTTCAATCTTAGCCCATTTACCAGAGTCAGCCCTTTTAAAAACTGTTGTCATTTGATTTTCCTGATAAAATTTTATACTTCATGAAAATGAAAATTAAAACAAGGCACAGTGCAAAATCAGTGTAAATGACTAAGCTATGTTAAATTAGGCTTAGTTATCAAGCAGGATGTTCCTATCTAAACCTGAAGAGTGAGCAGCATGTGACACAGAGGTAAGTAAAGACGTGAACTAAAATGAGGGCTCTGCCTACCAATTCCGGCTAACTTCTGGCCATAATGCTTAATGAGCACGTGAAACAGGGAAATTTCACTTTGCACTCACAGGGAAAATCACTGAGATATTTCAAAGTTTTTGTCATTTTTACTTTGAGCAAGTATAATAGTTTGATTCAGCTCTCACAGTACAATTCTGTAGATAAGTCCACAACTCTGATTTCATGAAGTATGTTTTGATGCCATGGTACATATCTGAGTGGCAGGTTTTATTGCTAGAAATAGCTTGTTCCTATGATTATTTTGGAAACCAATGGAGCTTCACAAGCTTTTATGAAGAAATAAATGACATGCCTTGAAAACAATAAAAATCCAGAGAATGTAGCAAGAGAAAAAAAACAATGAGGTAATGATCAAACACTTGGGATTTTATCATATTCCAAACATTTGGTAATCATGTGACCATAGGAATGTCACTTCACCTCTTGACTTTGATTAATGCATTTTAAAACAAGCTTATTGAATTAATTATTTGTATGGTAATTTCTAATATTAATTCAGCACATATTTATCAATTGCCTTTTTAATGTATTTTTTTCAAGTCTTTATTGGTTTCTTATATATACACATCATGATTGCACTCAACAATGAGAATTTATACCAGCCTAATTAAAACATAAATGTAATGG
>PVIR01017790.1:0-34358 GCA_004026965.1 Petromus typicus | reverse complement strand
TGTAGAAGAACCACAGCTTTTTTATCCAGTCTCCAGTTGATGGGCACTTGGGTTGTTTCCAAGATGTAGCAATCACAAACTGGGCTGCTATAAACATGGGTGCACATATGTCACTGTGATAAGAGTCTTTTAATTCTTGTGTGTATATACCTAGCAGGGCAATGGCCGGGTCAAATGGGACCATCAATCCTAGCTTTTTTAGGATTCTCCAAACTGATCTCCACAGGGGTTGTACGAGTCTACAGTCCCACCAACAGTGGAGGAGTCCAATCATTTTTTAAAAATGTTTTTTCAACATTGCTTTAGCTGTCCTGGTTCCTTTGCATTTCCACACAAACTTCCGAATAACCTTGTCTGTGTCTATAAACACAACTGCAGCACTTTTACAAGAGTCGTGTAAGCTGCACCTGGGTCTGGGGAGCTTGCCGGGGTGGCTGTGTTGGTTTGCAGCCCTCAAGTGTGTCTCTGTGTCTCTGTCCATTCAGAGCCTCGATGTCCAAGATTTCATCCTAGGTCCAATGCCTAACTTTTATGGTTTTATAAATGGGATTTATTTTCACTTCCTTTTTGGTGTATTGTCTGATAGTATACAGAAGTATAATTGATTTTTGAACAGGCAACAAAAATCCATATTATGCAACCTGCAGAACTCAAGTATTAGTTCCCAGGTTATATGTATTTTATTTTGGTTGGTGTCTTGGAATTTTCTACATGGACAACATGCCATCCATGAACAGGAAACTTGCTTTCCCCTCCCATCTGTTCACCTCCCCCACTGTACTGGGGTCTTGTGCACAACCTGCCTGGTGAGAGGGGACTCCTTAGCCTTATTTCTGGGTTTTGGAGGAAAGCATTTATCCTCCATGATGTAAATGTTATCTTCAGGTTTTTGTAGATGTCGTTTATCAAATTGCGGTTTTTGGGGGTTTTTTTTGAGTATTTTATCATGCATAGTGTTGATTTTCATCAAATGCTTTTCTACTTTGGTTGATGTGCCCCTGTAACTTTTCTTCTTTAGCATGCTGATACAGTGTAGCATATGATTGATTTTCAGATGTTGAACCAATCTTTCATTCCTGGAATAAGCCTTCATTGGTCATGTTTTATTATACATTTTTGTGATTTGCCAAACACCTTCAGTCATATGTTTTGTTCCACTTTTCCATTTCTATTAGGGAGGATGTTAGTTTGTAGTTTTTCATTTCTTATATTATCTTTCTCAGGCTGAGCGTAAGTATGGTTCTGGGTTCATAAAACAAGTTGTAGAGGGCTGAGTATGGTGGCACACATCTCTAATCCCAGCACTGGGGAGGCTGAGGCAGGAGGATCACTGCAAGTTCAAGGCTAGCCTGGACTACACAGTGAGAACTTGTCTCCAAAAAACAAACAAAAACTAAAAATCTCTAGCAAGTGCCACTTTCTTTTCTATTTTTTAGGAAAGATTATGTGGCCTTAGTACTAATTCTTCCCTAAATGTTTCAAGAATTCTCTCTCTCTCTCTCTCTCTCTCTCTGTCTCTCTGTCTCTCTGTCTCTCTCTCTCAGTACTAGGTATCAAACTCAGGTCTTTGCACCTGCCAGGCAGGTGGCAGCACCACTAAGCTACATCCCCTGCCCCTGTGTTTAAAGAATTATGCAGTAAAAAACAATCCACAACTGAATATCCTTTTGGGGAGCTTTAAAATTACAAATTCAATCTCTTTAATAGTTTAAGAGACTCAAATGATCATATGCAGAGGACTTGGTCCCATTCTCTGAGGTGCAAAATCTGGATCAGGTTCTCATTATTTTTTGACGCCTCCTGCTAGACCCACCCTTATTATTTTTTGATGCCTCCTGCTAGACCCTCTGTTGAGCCTGGGCCATTATCTCCCATTTCATTTCTGAAGCTGATGCTTGGTGTCTTCTCCTTATCCATTTTGCTAGACATTCATCAATTTACTGGCTGCCATTTCCTTAGTGTTCTGTATTTTTTCAGTATCATTGATTTGTGTCCTGTTTTGTACCCTTCCTTGGGCCTGCTTTGGGTTTACCTTCTTCTGTGTCTAGTTCTTCAGATGGAGTTTTCAACTATCAACTTGAGATCTTTGCTCTTTTTTCAACTTCCATGTGTTGGATATTTTCTTATAGCCTTTTGTCTTTTTTTTTTTTTTTTTTTTTTTTTTTTTTTTTTTTTTTTTTTTTTTTTTTAGTTTGAGTCCACTATAACACTATAACTGGACTGTATGGCTTCAGTTCTTCTAAATTTTTCAGGACTTTAAAACCCAGGTGAGGCCCACCCTGATGATTGCTCTGTGACACAGGGATATAGTGTGTCTTCAGCTGTTGTTGGGAGAAATGTTCATTAAATATCAGAGGCTGGTGGTTGGATGGTGTTGTTTCTCCTATTTTCTATTTGATTTTTTTCTCCCAGTATTGGAGAGTAAACCCAGAGCCTTCCCACTGAGTGGTATCTCCAGCCATTTTCTATTTTTATTTTTTAAATTTTTAGACAGGATCTCACTAAGTTGTCCAGCTGGGACTCTAACCTGCAGTCCTCCTGCCTCAGCTTCCCAAGGGCTGGGGTTACAGGCATGGGCCACGGAGCCTGGCTCATCCTTGCTGACTTCTTGAATACTGCTGTATGATTTGTGTAGAGCTATGTTGAATGTGCAACCGTAATTGTATCCGTATTTTTGAGTCTGTCAACTTTTGCTTTATGCAATTTTTTAAAACATTTTGGGTTGATCTGCCTTCTTGGTTGAGTTATCCCTGTCATTATGTAATGTTCTTTTCTCTCTGGGAGCAGTCTTTGTTCCAGAGTCCAATTTACCTGATATTAATACAGCCATGCCTGCTTTCTTTGATTAATGCCGGCACAACATGTCTCTCATGAATCTTTTACTTGAAACCTGCCTCTATTGATATATTAGAGATGAATTTTTATAGCTAGAGTATAGCTGGGTTTAAGTTTTGAATCCACTCTGCCTGGATTAGTTTAGTTAAATCATTTATATTTAGTGCAATCATGGACATTTTAGAACTTTAATGTGTTGTAATATTTTTGATTTTCTGTTTATTTTCTGATTTTTTTCCCCCTGATTTTGCTAACTTTTCAGCCTAAACATTTTTTAGAGTTCCATTTTGCCTTATCAAGTATTTTCTAGTGTATCGTATTGTATAGTTTAAATGTTTAAGAATTATCTTACATGGGCAGGGGATTTAGCTCAGTGGTTCTGGCACCTGTCTTGCAAGCACAAGGACCCAGGTTCAATCCCCGGTAACCACATACCATATTGGGCATGGAGACTCACCCCAGCAGCAACCAGTACCACATACCACAGTGCCAGGCGTGGTGGCTCACACCTGTAGTCCCAGCACTCAGGAGGCAGAGGCAGGAGGATTGCTGTGATGTGAGTTTGAGGCTGAGCTCAGGGCCAGCCTGAACCACAAAGTGAGACCCTGTCTCAAAAAAAAAAAAAAAAAAAAAAAAAAGAATTACTTTACATGTACATGCCTTATTATAGGAATATACAGCCTCCGTGTTGTAAAATCAGTGTTTACCAGTTTGACTATAGAAACAGTTATGACCAAGTCCCAAAAAGCGACAGTCTCTTAGGACATGACAAGATCTTAAAGTCCAACCAAAAGCTTTATTACTCAGCTGAGGGCTGCCCTTTCACAAGAGGAAGGCCCCGAATTAGACCAAAACACAGTAATTAAAAGCAAAATCTACTACCCCCCACCTGTTACCAAGAGGTTTCTTTGCAGAAGTGATTAGATCATTCTATTGTTAAAGTGCAGGAGCAAGTTGTTATAGAAGCCAATAGCAATGATTAGATCACCAGTTACTATAGAACAGTGCATTTTAAAAACATGCAATCCTCAGGTACGCACATCGGTTGAGTGGACAGCTTCCAAGGAAACTAGTACCGGGTTCACAAGGAGGTTGTAGGACACAAAGTGGAGGTTTTTAACAAAATGCCTGTTTTTATGTTAAGTTGGATCTCATATTTCCTACTGGTTCTTTTTTTTTTTTTTTTTAAAGGTTTTTTGAGACAGGGTCTCACTTTGTGGTTCAGGCTGGCCCTGAGCTCAGCCTCAAACTCACATCACAGCAATCCTCCTGCCTCTGCCTCCTGAATGCTGGGATTACAGGCGTGAGCCACCACGCCCGGCACTGGTATGTGGTACTGGTTGCCGCTGGGGTGAGTCTCCACACCCAGTATTGTTATGTGGTTACCGGGGATTGAACCCAGGTCCTTGCGCTTGCAAGACAGGCGCTGGAACCACTGAGCTATATCCCCGGCCCCCCCTACTGGTTCTTTTAAATTTAATCAAAACTTTGATTTGTTTTGGCTTTCTCTTACAGGAAGAGGATTATATCTTTCTCTTACAGGAAGAGGATTATATCTTCTCTTTACTACCATTGGTCGTACAGAGTTTAGTTTTTGTCTGATATACTTGACCAAAGAGTTTAAAATGCAAGGCCTGATCATGAGCGATAAGAAGAGAACACCTACTGGCCCCATCAGAGATGATATTAGGGTTGTTGCCCACAGTGACCAATTGAACACAGACTGGTACCATCTTTGACTCTTTTTTAATTCTAATATTTATCTTTTAAATTTTTTATTGGGCTAAAAGTACCTCAAATTATTCCAGATTGATTTGCATAAAAGCAACAGATTTCTCCTAGTGGCACACACAACCCTCTTTGTTTTATAAACAATAAGTCTAGTCCCCTTTGGTTTTGCAATACAACTTTAGCTAGTGAGTCTACCTGTTTTTTTGTTTTGTTTTATTTTTAGCCTAGACACTGAGTCTTCAAAGTATCTTAAGTCTTGTGCCACTTGGTGGCTGAGAGCTTTGAAATTTTGGTCCTGCCTAATTAAAGAAGTCGTCCCTATAGCTGCAGATCCAGCTATTTCTAGTTCTATTAGTATGGGGACCAAAATAGGGGCTGCCCTCCATACTGAATGGTGTGTATAGAGGCAAGTCAGTGGCTCTAAATATTTTTTTTGTTTGTTTATTTGGTTTGTTTGTTTGTTTGTTTTTGTCACAGGATCTCGCTTTGTAGTTCTGAGCTCACCCTCGAACTCACATCACAGCAATCTTCCTGCCTCTAAGTGCTGGGATTACAGGAGTGAGTTTCCATGCCCAGTATTGTATATGGTTACTGGAGGATTGAACCTGGGCCCTTGCACTTGCAAGACAGGTGCCAGAACCACTGAGCTAAATCCCCAGCCCCAGGTTCTAAATGCTTCTGTCTCCCTTGTCCATCGTAATATAAGACGTGAGGGAGCATATATACTATCACACACAGAGTTTGCTAAGTCTAGGGTCACTCACCTCTCCTGTTTATAATAAAATAATCTTACAGATGTCATCTGCTTTAACCATCACACATAATTTAGGAAAATTAAGAGGACTGTGTATTGTATCTACCCACATTTTTATTATTTCATCTTTTTTTTCTTAGCAATACACTAGGGTTTAAAATCTTTTTCTTTATTTTCAAGAATTTCTTTAGTTATTCTCTGACAGTTCTGCTAGTGAAGATTTTGAAAAAAAATTATTGATTTCTCTTCATCTGATAGTTGTTATTACTGTTCCATGCCTTGAAGATATTTTACTGCACACAGATTCTAGGTTGACAGTGGTTTTTTTCCTAGCATGTAGAAACCCTGTAGCTCTGGTTCTAGCTTCCTGGTCCTAATGAGAACCTGTCACTCAGTGCTGATCTGTCTTCTTTCCTGTGGACCCTCTGTCGCTTCCTCTTCTCACACTTGAGGTCTTTTTGGTACTAGCTTGTGTCCTGAGCCGTTCAACCCTTGTATAAGGTGGCATGGTACCTTGAGCTCAATCTGCAACCCTCATCTCTTGTATAGAATGTCCCTGACCTTGCAGGATGCGGCTTGTGCAACAGTTTAGCTCCTCATGGTGCTGAGACAGAAGCCTGAGGTCATGGTGCAGCAACCGGACGGCAAGGGCCCTTCTCTGCTTACAGGTAGCAGCTTCTGCTGTGTCTATGCAGGGCAGGAAGTCTCTCTTCCTGGAGGCTGCTGCAGGAGACTCACCAAGCCCGTCCCCTCCTCAGAGTCCCAGCCCCAGACACTGTCACAGGTGGGGGCAGGACGTCAGATTTCTGTTTATTCCTGGGTTTCCCGGGCTTCATCCTGTTTGCATTTTGCTCGATTGCTGAATTTGTGAGTGTAGAGGGGCTGCCAAATCAAGGCAATCATCAGCCATTGAAAGACTAGAGGTTTCTCCAGCCCAGTCCTTCCTTCCTCACTCTGGGATTCCAGGGGCGCAACAGTGCTGTGGCTCTGTCTGTCGCTGTGGTTCTTCTCTAAGAACCCTCTCTCTCCTTCTCAGACGTGATGTTCAAGCTTCTCCATCTTCGCATTTCCTTCCTTCTGCTTCTCCATTTTCCACTTGAACTCACTAAGCTTAAAAAGATTTTGTTACTGTTCTTTCTCCATCTCTTTCTCTCTTCTGTTTCCTCATTGAGCTATTTCACCTTTTAGCTGGTTCAGCCTTGCTTGTGATTGCTTGCTCGAGCATTCTTATGATGTCTACTTTAAAATTCACATCAAGTAATTCCAACATCTGTTTCATCATGGCCTTGGGATCTTTTTGTTTTCTGTTTTGTTCAAGGTGATGTTTGCCTGCTTCTTGATATGATGCAGGGGTTTTTTAAATTATATTCTTGATATTTTAGGTACAATGTTATGAGTTCTTATAAGTCTCCCGTTTGCAGGTGGTAAGTCTATGAAGAAGCAGTTCTCAGGTACAGCCCTGGATCATGCCCCAAACCAAAGTCATGGAGTAGAGCTGGGCTGGCACTGAGTTGCTGGGCATAGTGAGACAGTTCTGTGGGGCTGATGGCCCAGCTCTCTGCTCAGCTGGTGGCAGCAGGTTTCTATCACCAGTGTGCTGCTGCTTTCTGAGGAGGCCAGGGGTCTGGGAGACCAGACCTGTGGCTTGGACTCATCCTGAGAGAAGCCTGGAGAAGGCAGAGTCCAGATGGGAATGGTGTGAATGGCAGGGACATCAGGCTTGCAGCAAAACTAAAGTCAACTTGGCTTTGTCTGCACCATTCTGGCCCCCTTCAGCCATCCCAGGTTCCAGGATGAGTGCCAAGGATGGGCAGTCCCCTCCCTGCAGGTTTATCTCAGTTTTCGAATTGGAAATGACCTCTGTCTGTGTCCCCAAACCTGGTTTCTCCTCTCCCTGTGCCAGCCAGGAGCAGAACTGTGGTCTTCAACAGCTGGTGCTGCTGTAGGAGCTGTCACAGGGGCTCTGCCTCCCCGCAGCTTCCCTGGTCCAGCCACCTCAGTCCCACCAGGCTTCAGCTCCACGTGCCTGCTGCTGGGTCCTTTGCTTAGGGACATCGAATTAGTCAACTTGTCCTGTCACCCAGTTGAACAGCATCTCCTTGCCTCCCCTGCCACACTTAAACCCATATCAGCATTTTAGCCTGAGTCTGTCTATACTCCAATCCCTCCCTCCCAGTGTGGCTGATGGGGACTCACCCCACACTTGGGCACCACACTTTCTTAGGGATTATGAAAACATATCTTTAACAAATTCTTCTGCCAACAAATACCTAAAACCCTGTTTTACATAGGTTCTGTGAGTGCAGGTGACAGCTTGAGCTGTGGCATGTTTCCTCCCACAAAGATCTATGTGCCAGGAAATGTGCAGTGGCTGTGATGGTGTTGCCCAGGGAGACCTGGCCATTGTGGGCATTCATAGGAGACATAACACCTACTCTCCCTATGAAAAGGAATGAGAAAAAGTGGGCCAATGTCTCTATCCTGCACTGAGGACAAATAGAGACAGAATAGTCCCAGAGGACAGGCCCAGATCTGAGGCCAGAGTGCAGGACCAGAGCTCATATTTCAGTACCCCAATCTGATTTTCAGATCACCCAATTCAGACCTGAAATGAAACTTATCACATCATTCATTTGCATCAGATTGAGTGTTATGGTTTTATGTCTAGATGCCCCCCTCAGTGCCTCATGCGGTCACATGTGGGACTTCTTAGAGGTGCCTGGATTTAGGGTATACGATGCTGGGATCAAAGGTGTGTGATTACCAAATCAGTCCCCAATTGGTTTGGCATCCTTCTGGGTGTGGATGATGGGAAGGCCCTCCCTGGATGTGAGAGCTGCCTGCCCTTCGCATCAGTCTGCTGTCTCTGCAGAGCGTACTTCTTTTCTTACCTTTAATAAATGTGAAGTTTTGCTACATTTTTCACTTATCTTTTCTAATTCTTTATTTAGGACAACAAAACCCTGAAAAGAATTTTCAGAAAGAGCCTATAGCACCCTGAACCCTGGTAACAATAGTAAATGAAATCATCTTCAGTTTTCTGACCGAATTTGTGTGATAACAAGTACAGAAAACTGATTGTTGTACGCTGATCTTGAATTCAGTTTCTAGTCTAGTAAACTTCCTGTGGCAGCTCCTATATACAGGACCACATACCTGTGAGGAGGGGTAGTTTTACTCACCCCCTCTTTTCCATTTGGATGTTTTTACGTTTTGTCTTCAGTGCTGGATAGGAGGCCAGTACAGTGCTGAGCAGCACTGGTAAGTCAGAAACCTTGCCTTGTCCTCACCCTCGAGATTCACCACTGGGTGCAGCTGCAGGGCTTGTATTATCTTTTGCCTTAGGGGGAGCTTTTCTCTTAGTTCTTCGAATGCTTTGTTTTGTTTGACAGTACCAGGGATCGAACTCAGCCCTTGTACTTGCAAGGTAGGCACGGTCCCACTGAGCTAAACCCCTCATCCTGAGTGCTTTTTTTTAAAAAAATCATGAATGAATATTGGCTTTTGTCAAAAGTCTTTTCTTTGCCATCTGTTGTTGGATGGAGTTCCAGAAGGTTCTCAGAGAGGTCATGGGGACCTCAGCTCAGTTTGCCCAGAGGGTTCTTGACTCTCAACATTGAAAACATATTTCAGAATACTGAGAGGGTGGCATAGGCAGATTTTCCAGGCAGAGTTAAAGAGTTAGGCAGAACTAGGAGAGACTGCAGCCTGAGCAGTGGGAGGGGGCTCCCTCTGAAGCAGGGGTTCAGGTGAGCTGCTTACGAAAGGAGGAGGTCAGATTGTAAGGATCTGCTGAGGCAGACCAGAACTAGTCATGCATTATCCCAGCCTGGGTGCTGGATTCCCAGCTCTGCAAGAATCCTATGGCTTGAGGGCCAATGAAGTCCCCTGGGATGCTTGTCCTTGCTTGGGAAGGGTGAGCCCGTCATGCGGTGGTCTCAAGACTCTGCTTTTCCTGCAACCTGAAGTGATTACGGTTTTAGAGACTTTCAGGCATCAGTCCACAGGGTCTGGAATGGATGGCAACTGAGTGCCCTGCAAGCCCTAAAATTACTTCAGCTCCTCTCATCTTGGGGCCTGAAGTCGTCAAGGAGTTAGAGCCAGGTCAGATAAATTTAGGACTAATGACTTTGCTTACCAACTTTTCCTAAATGATGCCTTTGCACAGAGGGAAGCAAGGATCTAACCCAGAGTTTTAAAGGAAGGTAATGAGTGGGAATTTCTGTGTCCACTTTCTACTCATAGTTCTCTTACCCACCACAAGTTGAGATAATGGTGCAGTGTTTTATCCATCATCTTAGTCATGTCGACTTTCACAGGAGTTGAGTTTCTTCTGTTAACCTGCCTTGCATTGCTAGACCAATCCTACCTGTTCTTGATGAATACTGCTAGTATGCTGCGGGATTCAATTTGCTAATATTTTGCTGAGAACTTTCACACCTATATTTATAAGAGATATTAATCTGTTATTTTGTTTTCTCACGATGTCATCGAGTTTTAACATTAGAATAATGTTGGCTGCATAGCATGAGTTCAGAAGTTCTTCAGTTTTTGGAAAAGTTTGGTGTTCATTCTTCTTCAGATATTTGGTTGAACCAGTGAAACCACTTTTGCTGGTTTTTAAAGTTTTAGTTACTAACTCAATTGCTTTACTTGTTAAGGGATTTTCCACTTCTTTTTTGGTTTAGGTAAATGTGTGTTTTAGGGAATTTGTCCCTTCTCCCATGTTACCTAGTTGGTTGGAGTGTGATTGTCCATCGTAGTCTTTAGTAGCACTTTCTATTTCTCTATGATGGGTAGTTGTGTCCTCACTTCTATTTCTGGGTTTAGTTATTTGTATCCTCTCTTTTTGTTGCTTGTCGATCTAGCCAAAGGTTTGTCATTTTTGTTAATTTTTTTAAAAAGCCAACTTTTGCTTTTCTATATTTTCTAGACATAGGAATGTTTATTAATTCTTATCTTCTGGTAGTTGTGAATTTAGTTTGCTAAATTCTTTCTAGTCTCTAAGAGGTAACTTCTGTTATTAACTTTAGATCTTCCTTCTAACTTCAACATAGAAGCAGTAAATTTCCTCTTAGCATGGCTACTGCTGTGTCCTCTAAGTTTGGGAATATTGTGTTTTCAATGTCATTTATTTCTAAGCATTTCCAGTTTCCCTGGTGACTTCATCATTGATTCACTAGACATTTAAGAGTGTAAAGTGTGTGTGTGTGTGTGTGTGTGTGTGTGTGTGTGTGTGAGCTCTGGGAATTGAATCCAAGCCCTTCACACTGAGCTACATCCCCAGTTGTTATTCTGTACATTCTTATTTTTAAACAGATCGCATTATATTGATAAATGTCCCAGGCTGGGCTTAAATTTGCAATCCTTCTGACTCAGGCTTCCAGAGTACTTGGGACTTCCTCCATGACCAGATGCCTTGTCTATCCTGAGAATATATCCTGTGTATTTTGTGGGTGGTGCTACTGTGTTCTGATAGGCCTCATGGATTTAATGGATTTAAATCCTTTATTTCTCTATTTGTGTTTAGTTTGGGTGTTTTATCCATTATTGAGGAATCTCTTAACTCTTGAGGAACTGTCTGTTCCTCTATTCTGTCAATTTTTACTTCATAACTGAGGGTCAATTGCTGGGCACATAAATGTTACATCTTTTTCCTACATGTCACCATTTGAGCATATATTATGGCCTTTATCTTTTGATGTAAAGTCTGTTTGCCTGACACCAGCGCAGCTGCCCACACAGACTTGGCTCCTCTGTGCGTGGGCAGCTCTTTCTGCCTCTGCACCATCAATCTCTCCATGTCCTTAGGTCTAATGAGTCTCTTGGGCACCATACACGATGAGATCCTGCGTTTAACCCACTGTGCCAACCTCAGGGTTGGGGAGGGCAGTTCTGAAGGAAAGGCCGCCATCTGCATTGCTGTTTGGTCCCACTGTGCTAGTGGCTGTCTTGTCCCTCGTTTCTTCCTTGCTGCTCCTCGGTGTTTAGTAATCTTTTGTATCCAAATGTTTTATTTCCTCCTCATTCCCTAGTGCATATGTAGTTACCATGGGGATTTGCATACATATAACACTCCAATTTGAATTTATACCAGCATTACTAGAATAGCATATAAGTCTGCTCTACTCAGCCTAGTAACCCCATTTCTGTTGCCGATGTCATAAAATTACATCTTTCCACATTTTTGCCTAACAACCAAAAGAAATCATTGTTTTATGCCTTTTTCAGACAAAATACTGTTCATGTATTTTTGTTAACCAAGGTCAGTATGTCTTCACACGGTTTTAAGTTACTGTCCAGTAGCTGTCGGTTCAGACTGATAGACTCTATTCAGCATTGCTAGAAAGAGAGTAGCAGTAAAACATTTCTTCTTCCCAACTCTACAACTTAGTACAGGACTATTAATGACAAAAACAGCATGGTACTGGCATTAATGCAGTCATATAGTCCAGAAAAGTAATAAGGAGCTCAGAAACCAGCCATTACATACACTGTCAGCTGATTTTGAGGAGAGTACCAAGAGCTTTCAATGGAGAAAGAATAGTCTTTCCAACCAGTGGTATGGGGAAACTAAGTTGGAAAAGAGTGAAGGTGGACCATTATCTTGTACCATACATAAAAATTAATTCCAAATGGATGGAATACCTAACTTAACATCTAAACTAAACTAGTGTGGTGGTACACATCTGTAATCCCAGCACTCAAGGAGGGAAGAGAAGGAAAATCACAAGCTCAAGTCTCACCTGGGCAACTGAAAGAAAACCTGTTTCAAAGTAAAAAATAAAAAAGGCTGAGGCTGTAGCTCAGAAGTAAAGTGCCAGTAGGTTCAATCCCCTAGTACCAAAACAAAGACAAAAAACAATTAAACCATAAAACTCCCAGAAGAAAAGAATGGGGAAAATCTTCATCATGTTGGATATGACACCAAGTACATCTGGCATGTGGTAAAAAATACATATATATGGTTAACAGAATCTCCCTCAAAATACTCCCCTCCCTTTAAACACATTCATCCCACAATGTTCTTGCTGCTTTCTCCAGCAGTTCTTGAAGTCCTCTTTCCTGAGTGTCTTTAGCTATGCTGTCCTGGCTGCCTCCACGTTCTGAGTCAATTCAGAATGTTTCCACTTCACGTTAATTTTGACTTTGAGGAAAACCCAGACAGTCTCTGATCCAGTGAATAAGATGGATGAGGACACAATGTCATATTTTTACAAACCCGATTTTCTGTTGGAAGCATCGGGCAGCAGCAGTCACAGAATCTTTTTTTTTAAAATCACACCTTGTAAAGACACTTATGAAAGAGAACTACTTCAGCAAGTGGCAAGAGTGATAGAATAGGCATGTTCAAAGTGAAAGAGATTCATTGCAAGGTTTCTCTTACTGTAGTAAACATTTTTTAAATTAAACATTCATTGTATGTTTTAATCACACTTCGTAAATAGGACTCCAAAACCACAATAAATACCAGTCACCCTCAAATTAATCTGATATTCATCAAATAACTTTTTACATGGTAAGATGCCATCAAGAAAGTGAAAGGACAGATTACAGAAAGGGAGAAAATACTTACAAATTATCAATTCACCAACTCAACAAGAAAAAGAAAAACAGTCTGCTTCAAAAATGGGTAAAGGGACCGAGGATGTAGCTCAGCGGCACCATGCTTGCCTGGCAAGCACAAGGTCCTGAGTTTGATTTCTGACACAAAAGGAAAAGTGGGCAAAGACCACATACACCTTTCTCCAGTGAAATACATGGTGCCCAGCACTATGCAATGAGTAGTTGGTGTCCTTGTTCCCGCGTTTTCCCCTCCCCTCAGTGTTTCATGAAGACTCGGTGCTCTGGGCCTGGCAGACCTTCCCTCTTAAATGATTCTAAGGATCATGCATGTAATGTTGTCAGAGCTTTGTTTCTTTTAGTGGCTTAACTGTGGACCATGTTTTGCTTCCTGCATTTATTATTAGTTGATGCTGGCTTCCTCCTTCCTGTAAAGAGCTGAGCTTGTGGCCAAGGAAGGGGCTCCAACCCCACCGTCAAGGCTTCTCTATATCACTGGGCAGGGGAACTACTGGGCCCTTGTAGCTTTTCACTGATGAAGCACTGCCTATCTACAGAGCTGGATGCTGTTATTCCACTCTACAGAGGAGGAAATTGAATCAAAAAAGGTCATGTGCCCTGTCCAAGGTGCCATGCACAGCACACCACACAGCAAAGACCACACTCAGTGCCTTATGCCTATCTATGTTCCCATCCCCACGTGACAGGGCTGCAGAGGCAACTCCAGACACCTCCTACGGGTCTCCTGTGGAGAAACATGGGCTTCCCTGGTGCTAGCCCTGCCCCATCTGTGTGCATGTCTAGAGGCCCACAGAGCAGTGGATTGTGGATCAGAGCCTGGCTCAGGTGTTGTGGGGCCTAGCAGTCCCAGTGTTGATCTGCAAGCCTTCCCTTGTGTCTCCGATGCTATGACCACCTCATCCCCAAGCTGACCTCCCTCAAGTATGGTGCATCCTATGTCCCTGTGTCCTGCAAAGGACTCTGCCTCATGCCCTGGAGCCTGGCCAGCTGTACTGATGACATTACCCTTTCTTTGGTTCTGTTTCTCCTCTCTGCACACTACCTCCCTTCATCTTCAGGGGAACCAAAGATGAGAGATGGCACCGTCCCGTTTTGCCAAAATCCATAAGGGCAAGGCAGGTTCCTGTTGGTTGCCACTCCTGGTGTCAGGGCTCAGGGCTGATGTCCGCTCAGAACCTGCCCCTGGCAAGCCTGCACATCTCTCATCTCTCCATCCTCAACTCTTTACTGCCCCTTGAGGTGCTCACGGGCATGGTGTTCACACCATGCCCAGGCTCTGTCTGCCCTGCCAAGGCTCAGCATCAGGGCAATAGGCTGAGGCTGGCAGTAGAGAATGGAGGCTGAGGGCATCGGCAGTGTGGCCTCCATGGGAGCATGTCCCTGGCCCTAAAGCTTCTTGTTGCATGGGGCATGAGGCCAGCTGTGAGCTGTGTCTTGTGAGCTGTGTCCACACATGGCTGCTCTGATGTGCGTGCAAGCCACATCCAGTTCTCCTCGGGGCTCCGATGTGAGTCCTGGCTAGTGGCTGCTTGAACCTTACCAAAGATAGCACTCCGGAGGCTCCTTTGTCATCCCTAGTCTTTCATTGGCTGCTTTTTATATTTTCTTTTTTTTGCAGTGCCAGGGATTGAGCTCAATCCTAGTGCTCTGCCACTGAGTGGCTTTTGAAGTCCTATGAGGAAATTTCCTATTAAAAAAA
This sequence comes from Petromus typicus, assembly GCA_004026965.1. NCBI lineage: Eukaryota > Metazoa > Chordata > Mammalia > Rodentia > Petromuridae > Petromus > Petromus typicus. Next base: position 19,755 of record PVIR01017790.1, on the reverse strand, counting down.
TATTTTTGATAAGAGAATTTTTTTTAAGGTTTTTTGAGACAGGGTCTCACTTTGTGGCTCAGGCTGGCCCTGAGCTCAGCCTCCAACTCACATCACAGCAATCCTCCTGCCTCTGCCTCCTGAGTGCTGGGATTACAGGTGTGAGCCACCACGCCCGGCACTGCAGTATGTGGTACTGGTTGCTGCTGGGGTGAGTCTCCACGCCGAGTATTGTTATGTGGTTACCAAGGATTGATCCCAGGCCCTTGCACTTGTAAGAGAGGTGCCAGAACCACTGAGCTATATCCCTAGTCCCTGATAAGAGAATTTTTAATTGTTTTTAGCACCCTAGAATAATTTTCTAATTGAAATTTTGTCTGTTGACATAAGTGAATACCATAAACAAGAAGTCCTGCCAGAACACATCAGCCACGGAGCATAAGAATGCAATCATAATTCAAGGAGGGAGGCATGGAGTGTGGACAATCTAGAATGAATAATTATCCTTAGAAAACAAAGAGGACACTCAGCTGCAGATGGTAATAAAATATATTCTTATTGTAGCAAAAAATCCATTAAAACCAAATGATCTGCAAAAGTCAGGCAGACACCTTGAAGTGAGACAGCACCATAGCCATGCGTGAGTGAAAGCTCAGGCTTTATCCCTGGCCTTGCCCTTCCTCATCCTTCAGCAGCTTGAGAGGGGCCCTCACCCTGTGAGTGTGGATGCTCAGAGCCAAGGGCCACTGCAGTGGCACTGAGAACCCGATGGACATCACAGTCTGCTTCCACTCTGTCAAAGAACATGGATGAGTGAAATTCCAGAAGGCACCAAGGCATTCTTGGGAATGAAGGGCCCACGGCAGCTGTCACCTCAGGAAGAGAGATGTGCAGGAGAAACCCGCAGCCCAGGGGTGGGGTCTGTGCCCTCCTATCCTCTCTGGGAGTCTGTCGTAGCTCCTTCTCAGTTTGAAGCTTCGGCTAGGGATAAGGCACAGCACCCTGAGGTCTGGAAACAGGACAAGCAGACAGAGAGGTCTTGAGCCACAAGAAGCTGAGGGTATAGAGCAACAGGGGTCTGTGTGGTGGGCCAAGGTGAACAGAGAGAAGCCCACAGTGAGGGGAGGCTGGTGCCAGGTTGTAGAGCCCCTGGAGGTCAGAGTTCCCACAGCACTCAGCCCCAGGTCCTGCAGAAGGGGTGTTCCCATCTCAGCTCCTCAGTCTCAAGCTCATCTGCTGGTGAGCAGATACAACTGCAGTCATCACAGGGTGCAGACGGGCACTACAGATCAAGAGACTGGGGCCTTGGGCGAGTGTCCTGATGAGGAAGGAGCCTGTCCTTCAGGAAAGATAAATACCTTTTACTTCTATCTCAGCAAGTCTCTATCCATGATGAGCATCACAAAACAAAAAGTTGCAAGATGCACAAAGAACCAAAAAAATGTGACTCACAGTCAAAGTGAGTGAAGCAGAGCTTGAAGCCTCACGGAAGCACACAGCTGTCAGGAGACTGCTGTGGAGGACACCATGCAAAGAGGAAACCTCAGCAGACAGTGGAAACTGCCAAGGGAAAATTATGGTAAAGCACTAAACGAGCTTTACGTGAGAGGAAAAAACTAGCAAACAGAAAGACGAGAATAAAGAAATTATCCAAATGGAAACTCAAGGAAACACCTGAGAAGCTAGGTGTGGTATGAGTGCCTGTCATCCAGGATGCTGGGAGGCTGAGACAGGAGGATCCAAGGTTGAGCCCAATCTAGGTAACTTAGCCAGACCCTGTCTCAAAATAAAAAATATAATGGGCTGGGGATGCAGCTCAGTGTAAAGGCTTTGGATGCAACCCCCACTACTGAGAAAAAAACAAGTATGTGTGTAACTTGGCTCTCAGAAAAAGAGGAAGCGGATAAAGAGAAGAAAAACATCCTTGAAAAGGTAGATGGTGCTGAGGGGTCAAGAACTCTGATGGTGGTGAAAAGAGCCTGAAAACCAGAGGCCCGTGAGCCTGAGTGGCCAGGTGGAGAGAATTGCAGCAGCCCTCTGGGAGCTGCTGGAGGCACACCCCCAGGCACATCCTGAGAGCAGCTAGAGCAGGAGGAACAGGAGACTTCAGAATATAGAGCTAGCGGTGCAATTGAGAGCACTGCGCAGGTGACAGACAGCACAGGCTCATGTCCAGCAATGTCCCAGGTGAATCAAATGCACATGCCTTCTGGCTCCCAATGAAGAGGACCACCACCCTCTGTGAGGTGCTGTGAGGCTGAGTTTGCAGCAGGGATGAGGGAGCCAAAAAGTGTTTGCTCATGACTGGACCTGATCTGCTGATTCCATGGCACAGGTAGAGGGAATCTGTCTACCAGGAAAGAGATTCTTTCTCCAGCATTATTGGCTGTTGACAGAAAATGTATCACTTGGCTGAGTTAATAGTGTATTGCAGATATTCTTCATTTAATGATCAAGTCCCCCTCCTGAAACTAGGTCACTAACTGAAGCAGTCGCTAAGTGAGGAATTGCATATTGTGTACATTACACTATTCAGAACAAAGAAATAGTCCAAGGAAATTCCACCTTGCTGACTTTGCTTCGATTTGTGTAATTCTTACATGCAACGCTGGGATGCATACCAACATAAAAGTACAGTGCTGTACGGCACAGTACTATCAACAAAGGTCACAGCACTGTATAAACAAGGTGTATAGTACCAAAAAAAGACACTGAGGCTCTACCAACAAGATGTAAGAACTGCACAAAAATAAAGATAGGCCTACGTCCAAGCAGCAGGGCATATATCTGCACAGTCGTTAAATGGGTAGGCCATTAAATGAGGAATAGCTGTAGAAGCCAAAAATGAGGACAGGGTGTGGCTGTGAAATGAAATTCCACTCTGATCATGTCCTCATTCTGGACAGAGCCCCATACTGTCTGGCACACACTGTGATGTGCGTGTGATGATCTCAGGCACACCCCAGAACAGCACAGAGGGTTTGCCGGAGCCACCGGAGTCAGGACAGAAGGCCAATACCAGTCACCCACATGGTGGTCTGAGCCCATTGTCTATCTCCTCAGGGCTTATGGAGTTTCCCTCCAAAACGTTGCACAGCTCATAGCTGTGAGCCTTGCCTATCTTTGCCAGGTGAGCCTCAGCCTTGATTTTTCAATGCCACTGCGCATGGCTTTTGAGGTTTTCATGTCCAGCAGCTGCCTTGGACGTTAGGGTACAAAGTTGGTGTCTAAGGACCCAACAGTGTCCTCATTACTACAGGCCAAAAGCCTCCTTCACCAGTGCCTGGTGCTCTGCAGGATAGATGTCAAGGTCAGCCCAAGGTCACTGTTTCAGGCCGGAGCCCTAGGCTCTCTTTTGAGTGTGGTTGGTCTAGAGGCTGAGGCCCTCCCTACCCCCATCACCTTTGGGGGTCCATTGTGGCTAGAGCCCCAGCTCAATCTACATGGGCACAGAGATCAGAGGATCAGGACCCCTTCTATAGATGGGGACTGATTGTAACCTGCAGAATCTCCTCTCCTGTGTGATCAGCTACCTGCTGGGAACCCAATCATAGCTCCCCCAGGATGGGGACAGGAGTGTGAACCCACTGTCCTGGGGAGGAGAGGCTACCCCTCCCCCAGCAGCTGGGAAAAATACATAGCCCAGTGCACTGAGCCAACAGGGAATCACTTTATCAATACAGTCAATTCTGGGATTGCTGTAAATAAGGTGAAAATGACAGAATTTCACCACCAAATCACCCTGTATTTTGAACTGAGCCATCAGGTGTGACTTTCCAGAGCTACCTGGTGCTCTTCAGAACCCAGCCCCTCAGTACAGGTGCTTGTGACCTGGGCATCCTGCCATAGGCTCCACAGGTGGCCCCTGCTTCCCTCAGAGGGTGACATGCTCCATCTTGACTTTAGCAGGCAGCTTGAGGTCCTGTGACTTCTTTCCAGCTGGACAAAAGGTCCTGCGTAGGAAGGCAGTTTAATCACAGCAATCCACAGCCTGAAGCAGTGTGACTACATAGTTAGTAATGATAGGACCTTGAGTGCTCCCCTTGGTAGATCAGGTTGGCAGCTGTTGCCCTGCCTGGGAGAGCAGAGCTGTGGCACCGAGTGGCCAGGAACTATAACAAATGGCATGCTCAGTGTCTGCGGTGATGGATGAAATGATGAGAGGAATTAATAAAACAGAGACCACAAGCATACATTTTTATTAAAGAATAATTTCATGATAACTAAGTAACATGGATGCCTCCAAGCATAAGATTAAATTATGTGCTGAGCAAACCTGGCATTTTGTGATAAACTACAGAACCAGATTTCCTCCAGCAATGGGAAGGGTAGAGTGACAGCATCTATAAACACGCTTTGTGACACATTTCTGCTGTGACACTCAAAGAAATGAGTGAGTCTGGGCTGTCTCCTTGTGCGAATAGTAATTCTCACCAACATCTCTGCTTTTCTTGATAAAAATCTCATTATTTTTATTATTCTTATTACAAGTAATTATTGCTCAACAAATTAAATCCCTATTTTGACTTGTTGAAGACATAGGTGTGTAGATTTAGCTGCCTTCTTCTGCAGTATCCACAGAACTGGAACTATTTTGATGTAGAATATCAACATTTGTACACTTACATGTGATAATATTTTCATTTGTTTAGTGCAGCCAGATAAGAATGCACTGTCTTCCCAAGAAGTCTGAGAGGAATGTGTTTGGAGCTGACTGTCCTTCTTTGCCCTGTGGTCTGTGTCTGTCCCCACCTCCACGATCTGCTCTGAGCCAAAAAGGGAAGCAGGACAGAGAAGTCAATGACTTCCTCTGCCTGCTCTCAGCCTCTTCCTTCTCCTACAGAGCCACCGATTGTGACTTCCTGCTGTGGCCTGCTCCCTCTTTGCTGGTCCATCCTACAGTGGTGCCATCTGTGGAGAGGCCTGAGGGTGGCCATTAGCTGCTAAGCAACAGCAGTGACTCTGAAGATATTTGGGTGGGCTGCAGAGAAGCCATCAGGAAAAGGCAGACTCATAATCTCCTCTCCCTCCTATGGTCCTAATGGGGGCCCAGCCCTTCGCCACCATAGCTCCTCAATGCCTTCACCTGGGAAAGAGTCCACTGTCTTCCCCCAAGACCCTCCTGTCAGCATCTGGCTTCCAAGGCCACACTGGGAGTCTCTGGGATTTGACAGAGGTGGGGGGTGGGAACCTGGGGGACAGAAGTCAGCGTAGAATTCCTATGTGATGACTGATCCTCCCCTGCAACCAGGATTCAGCACTGGGCTATCAAGAAGACAAGGCTGTGAGAAGGTAGCAGGGTGTGTGTGTGTGTGTGTGTGTGTGTGTGTGTGTGTGCGCGTGCGCGCGCGCACGCAGCATTTAAGGCTAGAAATCAAGTTTGTCTTGGACTCAGGGACAGTAGGCATGTTTCCAGGTGGAATGTCCTCCAGCCTCTCTCGCCCTACCATCCTCCTGGCCCCTGGAGAGAGCCCAGTCAGCTGGGCCCCACATTGTTTGCAGTGGTCATCACCAGCCTTTGCAGGGGTTTTCTTGCTCCCAGCGAGGTTCCCTGTGTCTGTTATTGTGAAGGTGCCTCTTTGCACCTCCACTGCACTCCCTTCCAGCTGTCACCACTTCTCAACCCTCTCCACGGCTTGCTTCTTGGACAACTGTCCTCTCCCATCTATGCGAAGATCTTAGGCTGGCCTGCTCTGGGGTGCAATACCACCCCCCAACATGCATCCTGGTGCGATCTCGGGGATGTGTTAACCAGGTCCTGTGGCCCAGACCAAATGCACACTTTTGGCTTCTGGCCTCCTGCATGTTGTTCAGGCCTGGGCTATACAGGATTCAGTTTCTCCTTCTCCTATCTGCCTGGTCTGGTCCTCAGCACATGCCAATAGCCCACCATCTTTCTAGCCCAGCCCTGCAGAGCCTGGGATGGACACTGGACATTGTATGCTTCCTAATTAGGGACAGAAAGCAGGGTCAGTGGAAATCTCAGATGTGAGAAACTCATGGGGGAAGGGACAGTTATGCCTTGCAGCTCGGGTGGCCTTTTTCCCACACAGCCATGGATCTGCTCACTACTCTTGTTTTCTTTGAAAAGCACAAAATCAGACTTTCTTTCACTGCTGCTCAGACCTACCCAAAGCTAGCTGGGTAGAGGGAGCGTCAGTGTCCTCCGAGGCAATTTAGGAAAGGAGGTCCAGCTCAGCTGGTGGCTGTGGCATCCCATCCCTCTCTTGCCACTCCAGACACTGAAGAAGTCGGAAGAGTGCACCATCCCTAACGTGGCAGAGATCAGGGAGGGATCTGGGCCTGTTATTAACATCCTGAAACCTCCCAACCCCACTGAGCTGCGATTAGCACAGCTGGCTCCTGTGAGTCCTTGACTTCAGCCCTGCCATTGTAATCAAATAACTGTCCTGAAACACACCTGCCTGCAGAGTACTAACCGAAGCAGGCTAGAATTTAAGTAGTAGAAATGGGGCTGGGGCCTTAGCTCAGTGGCACAGGGCCTGCCTGGAAAGTTTGAGGTCCTGAATTCAATCCTTGGTACCAAAAAACAAAACACACAAACGAAAGAAGTACAGTTGAATTTGGACCAATTATGGGCCTGAGACTGCTGTAAAAGCAGCACTCCCTCACATATCCACTTTGTGTTGAAGGGCTCCCTCTGGTGTCCTAACTTGCCCAGTGGGGCAGAACAGGTTCTGTAAAAATAAAGCCTAGCTCCAGTAGGCCTATAAATCTGCTTGTGATTTCTCTCTCAGGTAGTGTGCACTTGGAAAGTTCTGTACATCTACCTGGGATTCTTATCCCAGAACAAACAGGGCCATTGCTTTAAACACAAGAGCAATAAATTCTTGGGACTGTAAGCCCTGAAGAGCTCAGAGACCAGCAGCCACTGAAGATCAGCAGCAGAGACCAGCACCTGGAAGAGCCCACCAGTGGTGGCTCACAAAGCTGCATTTTGCTAATTCAGGATTTCTATCTGATCTGAGCAAAAGAACCCTCATGTGCTTGCAGGAGTGAGAGTTAGAGCAGATGTGGATAGTGTGGATGGTAACACTGGCATTTGTGCTCTGGGTACCCTGCCATGGATAAATGATATTTCTGTGCAAAAAAAAAATAAACTTTTAAACACAAATTTATTTATGTATGTATTTATTCATTTTTAAGACAGGGTCTCACTACTGCACAAACTGGTATGAACTTCTGGACTTGAGTGATCTTCCTGTCTGAGCCTAAGGAGCTGGAACTACAGATCCAATTACATCCTGCTTATAGCAGTACCTTAACATAGAAGAGAAACAGTGATACTATCACTCTTGGCAGCTGCCTAGATAAGATGCAACCACCTGCTTCAGTGCCTCCATCTCAGAAAGGTGTGGATGTGAGGAGCAGCTGTGCAGAACCCGCAGGTTGACTTCTCTCAGCTAGGAAGCTGCCAGCAGGTACACAGGGCCTCCTGGACCCTGCATACCCCGTGGCGTGACTCTGAACAGAGACCTGTAATCTCCATAATGCTGGGACAGTTTCTCCTTTGTCTTGCTTCACCTTGCCTCTGTGTGACATCTGGCCTCCTGAAAAATCAGGTCAGGGATTTAGCTCAATGGTTCTGGAGCCTGTCTTGCAAATGCAAGGTCCCAGGTTCGATCCCTAGTAACCACATACAACAATACCAGGCGTGGTGACTCACGCCCGTCAGCAATCAAAACCATATGCCACAGTGCTGGGCATGGTGGCTCATGCCTGTAATCCTGCTGTGAGTTCAAGGCTGAGCTCAGGGCAAGCCTGAACTACAAAAAGCGAGAACCTGTCTCAAAAAAAAAAAAAAAAAAAATCAGGTTAGCGGGTAGAATTATTTCTTTCATATTCTAAACAATCATATTCTGTATATATATTTATATATATTTGGTTCCAATATTTTAAAATTCTCTAACCTTATAATTTCTGATTATGTCTTTTTTTATATTTCTGCTTGCTTTTTGTTGTGGTGGTCCTTTCTCTCTCTCTCTCTCTCTCTCCTCCCTCCTTTTCCTTCCTTCCTTCTTCCTTCCTTTCTTCCTTCATCTGTGTTGCTGGGGCTTGAACCCAGTGCCTATCTCCTGTTAGGCATGTCCTTCCCCAACCACACCCCAGTCTGCTCCTGTCTTTTGAGTGGAGCACCTTAGCCTATATTTATTCCTTACATCTTGGGCCCTCCCATGGCACATCTCCTCCTCAAAGCTCTGACCTGGAGCTGTCGTTACTACTCTCAGAGGCTACAGCATGGTCTGCCTCCCCTTTAACCCTGGAGAGCATAACTTCCTGCTTCCAACGGGGTGCTTTATTATCCTCCAGGTGAGCCATTGCCATCAGGGAGCCCGGATGTCCATCCCATCAGGGATGTCACCTGCATCCCTCTGCCCTTTGCAAAGTTTTCATCAAGACCTTAGTGATGCACAGTTTAGTAGTTATTTGGTGGGTGTCCCCTCTCATTATCTGCTGGGCTCAATGGCTGAGATGTAGGAAAACAGCAGTGTGGGAAGCAGCTTCAGTGTAAGGGCACTCGTTACGGCCCTGGGTTTTTTGCCAGAGATACGCTGGTGCCAGGAAGCCTATTTTAAGCCTTGCACTGACTTTTCCCCCCTCTCTTACCCTTAACTAGGGTTATGGGCCTAGTTTCTCTTCACATTTCCCTGAGATAGTGTGGAGAGCGATATACAAAGCTGACTTGCAACCTCCATTATAATGATAACTTATCAGCAACAAGTTCTGGTTATAGCAGATGTTTTAGCTTTTGCTGAATACTGACCCAAAACAAGATGTAGTTAAGACCAAAAGGTGGGCAAAAAAAGGTGGGAGACATTAGCAGACTGACATTAAACTTTTTACCCCACTGATTGTAACCTGTGTAAACCTTTAATCATTGATTGTAATCTCTGTACATAGTCACTGCTGTAAGAGTACCATAAATGGAGCACTGAGAATAAAGTTGGCACCTCAGCCTCAGCCTCAGGCTTCAGCCTGTGGTTTGCTGTGGTCCTCCTGACCCCGTGATTTATCTCTCCTTATTTTTTATTATTATTATTTTTCCTTAATCCTGGCCCTTCGACTCAAGCTTGCTTTGTAGCTGGCAGGGTCCGGCACAGCAGGCAAATTCCATCCACTTGTCCATCAGGTAAGAAGAAAACTTGAGTGAACTAGTTGTCACCTAGGCACATTCTCCTTCCCAGTACCTATAGCTAGGGAAATCACAGGATGGGTGACCCCTGACAGTCTCCCTGCCACAGCATTTGCATCCTCCAGGGGGCATTCCCCCACATACCTCCTGATCCCTTCAGCTTCCGTAGATGGCCCCAGCCACCTGACAGCTGACATCTCCCATGTGCAAGTTGGTTTTGGACACCTGGGCTCTGCTCTTCCAAAAGCGAAGTGAAGATTCCACACCAGGACTCCAAAAGGAGCCTTTCAGGGTTCAGGACTCTTCCTGTTATCAATCCAGCCTTTCATTCAGAGCCCACATCACCTCCCAAAAGGGACATTTGTAATCTCTATGCACAAGAAGGAGCTCAGACCCCAGGGCTCACGCTCGTAGAGGCCCTCAGAACCCCTGAGGCTGCCTTGGGTGCCTGGCTGTCCAGGCAGGGCCTCTGGCCTCAGGCCTCAAGCTACCCGAGGTTGTTTCCTAGGAAACATTTATAAGCATATGTTGAGAAAATAGTAATTATGTGGTTTGGGTGGATTCAATCCCTAGCTAATCATAGAAACTAATTATAGGTTGTATTACTAAATGATTTTAAGGGAAAATTAAATCATGCTTTTTTTTTTTTTGCCAGTAAACATTCATTATGTATGGTCTTATCTGATATGAGAGACACATTTTATTCAAGCATTACACTTTTAAACAGAAATGGCAGGTGCCAGCCTCCTCCCAAGCAATGAGAACCACAAAGTATTCCTAGCTCACAGACTCTGCTGCAGGGGAGATGACACAGTGGGTCTGGGGGCAGGGATCAGAGTGCTCTCTTCCAACTATTGTGTTCACCACAGCATGGAGTCATGTAGGCATAATTCTTCAAATAACAAAGAGCTTAAATTGCTTTCCCAGAATCCACTAGTGGATGGTTTGAAACCGGCTTTTCCAGAAAGACTATGTGCAGAGGTCAGCTTGCCCGGTCTATGACCTTTTGACGTCATGGGTTCTGGATGCCCACAGCCAGACAGCGCTTGACACGAAGGAAAGCGTGAGGCCCGTGAGGTGGCATGGTGACCGCTCTGATGCCCCCTTACATCCATTGACTGCAGGGCCCCCCCTTCCCATGGGTTCCCTGACCCCAAACGACTGCAAGACAGGTTGGAGCTCAAAGCTCCCAGTCTCTGTATCAGCGGGCGCAGCAAAGCATTTCTTTTCACTCAGGACCACAGTGGTGGCTTCTGTACACGTCCCTTGCTCAGTGGCACAGACAAGGGGGCCTCTAAGTACCAGGTTCTCTGAGAGATGGAAGCAGGGCCAGTGGTATCAAGTCCCTGCAGTGTCACCAGGCTGGCTGTGACAGTGCATCTCCCAGCCTGAGACAAAGGAGCCAGGAGCCAGGTTCTCCAGAAGGTGACCCTCACAGGAGACACCTATGGGGCTGTTTGGTCCTCCTCTCCAGCACCTTCACCCAGATGGCCAGCTCCCCATACTGGGCCATTCAGATTTTGGGGTCCTAAGGTTTCACCAGAAATTTGAGCCCAGAGATGTGTAGGTCTTTGTCCTGGGCTCAGGCCCAATCTCTTGAGGTCCTGAGGGTTTCTGGAGTGCTAGGAGTGGCTCTGATACCTCTGTAAGACCCTCCCCACACATCCTAGTTTAAGCAATGTGTTAACCAAGGTGTGACCCTGACCAGTGTGCCACTCCATTGACACATCTCTGGGTGAAAATTTATTAAACCGAATTGTCAAAACATGTGCATGGCACTGCGACAGGCCTCAACATGTCCAAAAGCACCCGAGTGACTTGTCTGCAGCCACACACGCATTTGGACTCCTTAGAACCTCCTATGCACTGCTGTAGGCCAAGGGCTGGCTTCGTCCTTCCAGCTTGGTGGAATGAGTTCCTCAGTTACATCTAATATCAAACACCTAACGTTGAAACGGCGCTTAGAAATGAGTTCTATGAAACACTAGAGGGCTGAACGAAGAAGTCATTTCCTGATTAGTTGCATCTTTATTTCGGGGGAGGGTAAACCTGAAAGGATAATATGGAAGGCAGGAAACAAAACAGTACCATCGGAGGCAGGGCCAAAGAGCACACACAGGCTCTCCTGCCCTGCGACTCTCGTGTGGGAGTCAGCTTGGAAGCCCTGGGCTCTGCTCTTCCAAAAGAGAAGCGAAGGTTCCACCTCAGGACTCTACCAGCCGGTAACATGAACGCAAAGTAGTCCCTTGAAGTAGTGTGGTAAACAGGTTTTGAAAGCGTCGCCAGCAGGGACCACAGCCTCAAAAAGCCAGTTCCAGGAGGAGTGGGCGCCAGGATAGGCGAAATCCACAAGGGCTGACCACCAGGAAAATGACCAACAGCAGGGGCGACTGCCACAAGAGGTGATGGCCACGAGCGTGATCTCGATGTGTCTGCCAAGATAGGTGACTCCAGGAAGGGTGACGGCCACAGGTAGTAACCTCCACACCCGCCAACCACAGATCCGGCCAGTGGACCCTGCTTTAGCCAAGTGCGCCCAGTGTTCAGCCCACTGCCCTGGCTGTGGACTCCAGGACGACAGCCGCCGGCCAGGACTGCCGCCGATTGGCCGAAAATGGAGAAGGCAGACGGTGATTGGTCCGAACCTTCTTCCGCTGCCAGGCGATTGGACAACGCGATTGGTACAGCTACGCGACACACCCCTCTCGCCCAGCCCGCCTACACGTCACTACCCGGCGTGCCGCGCGCCGGCCTCCTCCGCTGGGGTGGCCCAAGATGGCGGTGCAGGAGTCGGCGGCCCAGCTGTCCATGACCCTGAAGGTGCAAGAGTACCCGACCCTCAAGGTGCGCGCTTCGGTCGCTGTCGTGCCTCCTGCCCGGGGCCAAAGGGGTTTTGGGGAATGGAGTCTGGGTGCGGCCAAGGTAGCAGAGTCCGGGGGCGGGGTCCGCAGGAGGCGGTGGGGGCCGAAGCCGGGCGGGGACGGAGGGGCGGGGTGCTGGTGGGGTCAGGGTCCCAGGGCCAGGCCTGGACGGTGGGTCTACGGGAGCCAAGGGGACGCATAGCCGGTAACGCTGGATACCAGGCAGCGAGCCCCGAGGGCGACCCTCGATCTTAAGGCGGCAGCCGGGCTGGGAGCCGCTGCCAGTCAAGGCCAGTGTCGAGGGCCTGGGTCTCTGCGTTGTCCGGCCTCCTCCCGTAAACTCCGATTGGGCGTGGCAAGCTGGCCTCTGGGCTTTAATTAGGAGACCATGAAGAGCCCCAGGCCCACGGGAGCAACCCCCAAATTTTGCTGGTCTCCTCGCACCTCCGGGGCAGCGCCTGCCAGGGGGCTGGGGGCGTGACCTTGGGTGGCCACTTCCATTAGGCAAATAGCCCCTGGCAGGAGGCCAGTTCGGTTTCTGTAATGACTGGAAGAGTTGATGGTGCTGGTAGGATCCAGTGAGGAAATCCCTTCAGGGATCAAGGTCGGACATTCCTAAGAGATCATATTGAGCTTTGGGATTCTGCAGTTAATTAGGACCAGGTAGCTATTTTCCAGACAGCACACCTCATGACACTATCGATCTCTGTGATGACAGGTAGCGGTGGGTGCAAGCCAGTAGCTGTCCTGTGCCCCAAAGCTGTCCTTCAGGATGGGTCCTTTGATGCAGTCTCCTGTCAGGTGAAAGCTATTGTACACCCGTACCCCCTGGGACGAAATGAGTGATCATTGCTGCTCAGAGTGGTACTAGTACTCCCTGGCAGGCACGTTTGGCCTGGTCTCTGCTGGCATCTGATTGCCTTGGTGAAGTTGGTCTTCACAGGGAAGCAGGGGCACAGTTTGGTACAGCTATGTTTCATGGTAGTTTTGTATCGTGCACTGTATTTGATTAAGAGGATGGGGGCTATTGTGGCCTCGCTAGATCTCTTTGCAGACACCTTCAGGATTTAGGTTGTTGGTCTTATACGCAACTGGAAGACACTGATAGGTTACCAGTACCTTCAACAAATGCACAAGGACATTTGCAAACTAGAACTCTGGGTTCATATTGGTTTTTGCTTTGGTTGGTGAACATGGGAACTACCAGGCAGGAAAGTTTTCCAGAAATTCTTCCATTGCCCATTCATTGCACTGGAAAAGGAAATGTACAATCAGGAAAAGGTACCTTAAGTTCTCTCTTTTTCTGATGACCATGAATGTACTTTGCATTCCAAAGCTGTTGCACATCCTCTAGTTAAATTGGGCGTGCAGCTACTTAGGTACAGAAGGGTAGTGCTGTGGTTTCATGCGAGCTTATCATATTTCTAAAAATTATTTTTCTGTGTTTTTTTGGAATGGAGTTAAAAAACTAGGCATACTGGTGTATGCCTGTAATCAGACACTCTGGAAGGAAGAAACAGGGGGAACAAAAGTTTGAATTTAGCCTGGGCAACATAGTAACATAGTGAGACCCTGTTTCATTAAGAAGGGCCTGGGGCTGTAGCTCAGGGTGAAGGCCCCAGATTCAATCCCCAGTGCTGCAAAAATAAATAAATAAAAACTGATAATAAGGCAGAATTTAGAAGTAAGATGCTATTTACTCTCCAGGTCCTTTGGATCTCATCCTTGTAATGATTACTGTGTTCTGTTGATAGTGTATTTGTAGTGATTTCTTGTGTTTTTGCTGTTTTCGGGAGTGACTTCTGGTAAATGATAGGGAGGGTTTTACTGAGGCATGGAGGGTTCTAGAATTAGAAGTGTCATTAAGGTAGAATGAAACAGTGTGGGCAGTGTTGATGGTTCCAGAGCTGTATGTTGACAGATGTGAGGAGAGTTGAGTGCAGGTGTGGTTGAGGCAGGACAAGGGACACACAGTATTGTCAGAAGCATATGAGGACTGAGGTCTGGATAGTGGGCTTCTGTAGTGAAGGGCATATTCTCTGCAGGCTGATAGGAGCTGGCAGGGACCGGAACAAATCTTTACTTGGTGAGAATTAAACTGCTTTTTCTTCTCAGACTCCCAGGGACAGAAGGAGCCCCTGTGTGGGTTCAAGCTACCTTCTCAGCCTCCTGCTGGGCAGTGGCTCCTGGACACCTGCATTCCCTTCTCTTTCTCTTCATGTTCCTGGTGATATGAGAAAGGAGTGGAGCACAATGGGATGTGGCTGCCAGCCTGCTCTGACTTTCATTGCCTTCACAGTGGGTGGAAGAGCATGAAAGCATTTGGATATGTGTGTCCTACTCCTGGGGCCTCACCTGCGGGATGCTCAACAACCGCTGTCCATTGATGCCGGTAGCATCCTCTGAATACCTGCTGACATGGCCAAGTGTCTTCTGAGCAGAGATGCTTCTTCTGTGAGAACCTCCAGGCTGGAGTTGCAGGGGACTTGTTTTGCTGTTGAAGGGAGTCTGGTGTCAGGTTGTAGGTGATGGCCTTCTGGAATTCCTTGTTTGAATTACATTTTAGAAAGTTTTTGCTGATTTTAAAAGTCATTTGATTTTTCTCCTCCAAGTTATTGTACTGTATAGGTATTATTTTTTTTACTTTCTCCATCTCTTTCTTCCTCATTCAGATGGCTTGTCCATCACTACCCAGATCCGGTGGGGGCAGCGGGCCCTTGGCAGGGCTTGCCTCTGGGAGCCTGGCTGTTGACACTGTCCTTTCAAACCCTGACTGGAGATGCTGTCCTCTCCTCACTGAAGACAAGCTGAGGGTGTTTGTTACTTTCTTCAATATTTAAGTTTTCTACTTTCCATTTGCTGACAGCCTGGCTGGCCACACTCTGCTGTACAGCTGCACAGCCTGGGTTTATACTTGACACAGAATGTTTGAGGGCCAAGCACGTGCTTGGATTAGAACTGATAGTGCAGTTTTCCAAACTGGGTCTTGGCTAGATTTGGGAGGGTCATGTGTTCTCAAGTATGAAAAATGCTGGTAACTACAAAATGTCTGACTCTAGACACATGCATGTTGATCTTAGTTATGGCTGTGTTGTACCCTGGGCAGTAGCCTAGACCCGGTCTT
This sequence comes from Petromus typicus, assembly GCA_004026965.1. Classification (NCBI taxonomy): domain Eukaryota; kingdom Metazoa; phylum Chordata; class Mammalia; order Rodentia; family Petromuridae; genus Petromus; species Petromus typicus. The sequence continues at coordinate 4,637 of PVIR01017790.1, read as the reverse complement.
AACTTCTGGTGTGCAAAGTAGAGCGGCCTTCTCCCTGGGAGGGTGTGTTAAACCAACAACACCTTCTCCTGTCTCTTGCCCCCTTTCTTGGCACTGCATAAAAATTCTTATCCCAATCCTCTTCCAGGCTGGAAACTGGTCACCCTTCAGCACCCATGTGCTTCGGTCTGAAGCAGTGTGACTCGCCTTTGTGCCTTCTGGAGCCTGCCTGACCCTCCCAATGGGGGACATAAATAGCTACAGCCTCCCTCCTGGGAAGCTGTGCCATTCTGCGTTGGCCTTCACCTTCCCTCTTCCTGTCTCCCCACTGTTTCTGGGACATCTGACACAACAGAGCCCATGTGGGTGCATCCCCTGTTGGTATCTGGCTGGCCTCTGGTGTCTGTGCTGACTGTGTGCACTGGCAGGGCAAGGGCTGACTGAGATGGGGATGCAGGTTTGGATTCTCTACTGGTTGCTGGGTAGGTTTTGCATTTGTTTTGTCTTAAGTATCATTATTTTAAGCAGAATTTGAGTTAGCAGAAAAATAATTTTTCTAATACTCGGTTCTCTGAGATTTGTGGACCACATGAAGGAAGGATTAAAATGAGGCCTAAGGTGGCTAGTGGCAGTGGAGCTGGGCATGGCTCCGTGCTGCCTTTCACCAGTGCCTACATCCTAGCCCATGTGTTCCTGCAGCGGCTATTGGGAACTTCTTGGGCAGACATTGGGAAGATATGACAAGACAGGCAGAGCAAGTACATAGGAACCTGGAGCTTCTTTAAAAACCCTGAAGCAGCCCAGAGTGTTGGGCAGAGGGAGGGGAGAAACTTCCCCCATGAGTGCTCCATCTTTGCCAGTGGTCAGGGGGGTTGTGTGGGCTGTGCTGAGGCCTTGGCAGACTGTACATCCAGGAGGTGCCTGGGGTGATATAGGTGTGAGCACCTGGGCCATCGGTGCGGCCTATGGTGCAGAGGCCAGGGATGGAGTCCAGCCTGGCTGTCAAGGAGGCCACACCATTGCTGCTGTTCTTTTAAGACTCTAGGAAAAGGGGCTCACTAGGGTGCTGAGCTCCCCTAAAGAGCTTGGTCTCTGACACATTAGCTATTGCTCACTTAGGGCCTGAGAAGAAGTCTCACTGTTAGTGACTTGCAATTGCTAACTGGAGAAAATGTGCGGCCATGCTGGGGAAGCTCCTGTCCTCCCTGGTGACTCCCACCTGTCCCTCTCAGGCCTCTCTCCCCAGTGTGCTTCCCAATCTCCCTTTACAGTCACCTTTGCTGTGAGCCCTCACCCTGGTTTGCAGGTTCCCTTTTTGCTGCGGGGCCTATCAGGCTGCTAAGTGGCTAGCTGCTGCTCCTCTGCTCTCCTTACCTCACTCATATCTACTCTTAGCTGCAGAGTGTGCCTGGTGGTCAGACCCAGCTAATCTCCCAGACCTTGTGCATATGACTCTACATGGCACCCTCTCAGGGTCTCATTACTTCTGTGCAGCCTACAGGGCTTCAGTATCCTCTCTGATCTTGGTTTCTTCACTCACCTCACCAGATCATTGGCCCTGTGGTAGGCATTAAGGGCAGCTGAGGCATCTGTGTTCTACTTATGCCTGCAGCTGAGCCTCTCCTTGAATTCCTGCTTTAGCTCTCAGGCAGGAGCCACCTGTGGATGTTCTCTGGGCATCAGGGAGGCTGTTCACAGTAACTGTGAGCAGAATGCACCATATCCTGGTCCTAGTGCTCCAGGCCCAGTCCTTACCTATTCCCTCTCCTTTCCCAGGTGAAGATGGCATCCTCCTGCTACTTGTTCTGATGGACCAAGACTTTGGTGTGCGCCTCCTCTTGCTCGCTCACTCTCTCTACATCTCAGGCTAGTGCTGTGCCACTGAGCTACACCCCCAGTTACCTCCACCCCACTTGAAGGATGTTTTGTTTGCTGTTTTTCATGGTCATTCTTAGGGTCCCCTTAGTCCATAGTGACTGCTGGGCTCCAACTTTCACATATAGTGGGAAAGAGTGGGATACAAACTGCCCATTGAATCAGCTCCTTGCACAGGGCTTTCTCAATCCTTCTGAGCATTAAAATACAGCCTAGTTGAGCACTTAGTGCTACCCTAAATGAAATTGGGATTTTGTGCACCCTTTGCTGTCTATCTTTTACCTGGCCTGGTTTCTTTATACCACTAGCACAGCCTGACAGAATAACCTGCACCTGTTTGTATCTTCTTCCTGTCAGACACCTCCTTTTGCCTATGTGCCCTGGGGGCAGGACTTCACTTTGAGACTGTCCAACAGTCCCTGGCACAGAGTCACAATAAACAGTTATTGGCTAAATGAATTTCTCCACAGTCTTTTTGGAAGATTCCTTGAAACTCTCCGCTTTTATCCATGTGCTGCTTTCCAGAGTCCTTCTGCTGGCACGCGTGGTCATCTGAGTGAGATTGACCTTTTGCACGTCTCTCTTCACCCGCGCTCTAGCCACATATACTTATCATGCAGCCTTAGCCCCTGCCCATCTGCCCAGCATTCTTTTTTTTTTTTTTTTCTTGAGACAGGATCTCACTGTGTAGTACAGGTTGACCTTGAATTCACTCTGTAACCCAAGCTGGCCATAAACTCACGGTGATCCTCCTGCCTCACCTCCCAAGTGCTAGGAATATAGGCATGTGCTACTATACCCATCCTGCCCAGCATTCTTCCCGGCAGAGTCTGGCTTGGGGCAGCTTTCCCCACAGTGGCTGCCATGCCCCAGAGGTGGTGCCCAATACTTAGGGCCCGATTGCTCACAGCAGACCTCTCCGACCCCAGGGGCTACTTTATGCAGTTTTTCCTCCTGCCCCAGTCTATATGCTCTGCCTATGGCTCGGTTCCATCCTCCATTCCTACTGCCCATGCTTCCAGGAGAGGAGAAGTCAGCTCATCTCCCCAGGCCATCTTTTCTACTCATGTTCCCCCCATCATTGAAGATGTGCACTGTTGTCTTCTGTCACTCAGGCTCAATCTCACAGATCACTGGCTCTCACTGGCCCTGTTCCTCTGCCTTTGCTTCCATTGCCCAGGGCTGTGTCTAAGCACTGATAACTGCTGTGTGTTTGGGTGCTTGATTAAGGTGCCATTGACCATGCTCTGTTCTCAAAGCACACTCCTATTTGGCTGCCAGGATGCTGTGCTCACTAGGACTTCCCAGGGCCCAGATACCCCTTCCCCTGTGGTACTGGAGTGCCTGAGCTGGAGGACCTGGCCCTGGTTGTCCCTGCCTTGGTTGCTTGGGTCACATGAGCTGTACTGCTGACCCTGTAGAACTCCTTACCCCAGAGCAGTATCCAGCAAGTCTCATGGTATGCTCAGGATGGCCACCTCCTCAGTATACCTGCAGGATCCAGCCTTCTGCTGTGGCTGGGGGTGCCACCTCTCTCCACAGGGCTAGAGTGGCCTTTCACTGGTCTGCTGTTCATGGATCACTCTAGCCACGAGATCAGAAGGCTATGGAGTCCTTGTACCTGTGGCTTCCCATCTGTCTTGGAGTCAAGGCCAAGGGCATTAGAGTGACACAGGCCTTCATGATTGTCCTTCCTCCACTCCAGTTGGGAACTTTACCACGGTGGCCTCTGGCAGCTGCCAGAACACCCGCGGTGTGCTCTTCCTGTGATGGCCCCAGAGCTCAGTTTTGTGTTCTTGCTCAGTGAGCTGCTGGGTGGCCCTACTGAAATGGCAGCCCCACCCCTTCTGTTCTGTCCCCTTCAGTGTACTGCCAAGCATTGAGCTGTGCTGTGGCCTTGTTTCTGACTGCTGGGGATGGACGCTGTGTTGAAGGACAAAATGAGGCTTCAGTCAGCGAATGAAGCGTTGGAAATTATTTCATGGCTGCTGCCAGAGCAGTAAGAGTTGAAGTAGAAGTTAGCATACCTCTAGAGAAAGCTTAGTAGGGTAACAGGATGCATGATGGTCAGTCAGCTGCGCCCTCTGCACCACGTTGGCCAGCTGGAATGTCTTGTAGTCAGACACTCATGCACAGAACCTCCTGTTAGGAACAGACATCCGGGGGAGTCTTGGGCAGCAGTGATAATGCTGGGGAGCCCTGAGAAAAGGTCTGACGGCAGAGATCAGCATGTTCTGGATGGGAATATGACAGGATCCTGGTATTTCCTGTGCTCATCTTGGTGTTTTTTCTAGTAGAGGGAGCTCTAAGAAGAGCAGGCCCTTCTGACCCCAGAGTCAGGAATGGGATCACCCAAGAGACTGCCTTGCCCCTGGAGCAGCTCTGGTGCTCAGCCTGGAAAGACAGACTTTGTCCTGGTAGGGTGTGGACCGGTGCTGGTGCACTTAGACTCGTGTTGTGTTGGGTCACTGAGCTGTCCTTCCCATCTGTCTTGGAGTCAAGACCAAGGGCATTAGAGTGACACAGCTATGCAGATGCTGGCTCTGATGTCTGTGCTGTCATGCTACAGGGGAAGGGAGGAGTTGTGCCATACCCCATGTACCCCACTGACTGGGGATCTATAGTGCCTTGTGTTCCTCCCTAGAGAGGACAAGCAGTTTGACAGGATTTTGCAAATCTCAAGCAGGTTGAAGACAGGTGTGGTGACCTTCCCCTGTCCCTTTTCCACTGAGGGGACCCGCAGGTCCCCTTTTACCTCAACTTTGTTAGCATTTTAGCACAAC
>PVIR01017789.1:15796-34440 GCA_004026965.1 Petromus typicus | reverse complement strand
TTAGTTCTCAATGGGGGGACTACCTCTATAGAGGTACAAAGACCTCCAGCCATCTCTCTAATGATGGCCACTTTCTGGGCCGCTCTCGGCCGGGGACTGGAGCATCGCCTCCAGCGGAGATGAAGCTCCACCGCCTCGGGTGGACTTGCTCCCGCCCATCTTGGTAGATGTCTTGAGGTCTCTTCGGGTTCGGCGTTTCTGGACCAGCACGCCTGGGGCAGGGCTTCTAGTGGTGGCCCTGGCCCGGCCCCTGCCCTGGCGCGTCTTCCTGGTCGTGTTCTTGTTGCTGGTCCGGAAGGACTCCAGACTTCGCTGTCTTTTTCTGCCTCCAACCTCTCTCTGCGCCTGTGGGAGCTCTCGGGGAGACACCTTCTTCCGCGTCCCTCCACGGGGTCTCCCGGCCCGGGGTGATCTTTTGGTGACCTGGAAGGACACAGGAAGAAATCACGGAAGTGTACTACTGGTTTGGGGGAACAGAGGGAGGAGCGATGGGCACAGAGGCTACAAGAGAAGGGCGACGGTCTGACCACAGTAGGCCTCTTAGGAGGGGTGTCAAGGGGGACGAGGGGAGCAGCTTGGATGCTCGACTCACCTTGCCCTTAAATTCAGGAGCTGAGACCCCTCTTCCCTTCTTTCTCCCAGAGCTTCTGGGTCCTGTGGTCTGCGCTGATGAACTCTTTGCCATGCTGACTGGGTGTCGTGCCCCAGTGGTCTGCCCAGAGGGGCCCTGACCGCCCTTTATATAGCTGCCTTAAGGTGGCCACACCCTTGGGCTTTGTGTCATCAGCATGTCACCAGCCCCCAGGAGCGCTGACCTAACAGAGAGGCTTAGATGTCACAAAACAACCTCTGGACAGGTCCATGGGGAAGGAGGGGGGTTAGTTCACAGCACCACAATGTCCTCCCAGCCTGATCTCCCACCTCTGTTTATCAATTTAGGCTCAGTTTTCTTGGATCTTATCCCTGGGAGAGGGTCTTTCCTCCACACCATTCCCAAGGCCAGCTCCGCTCAGTAGTTCATTCTGTTCTTTTCCTGCCCTGCCATGACATGATTGGGGTCTTGCTGAGTCTTCCTTCCGGTTGACCTGCTCATGACTAAGACTAGGTGCAAGTGTGCACCAGTTCTCACCTTCTACAAGTTTCTCTTAAATATTATTTACTTCTTCACAGCACCAGGAAATTCTTTGCTCTACTCACTGTACCCTGTGTCCACTGTAGTTTCCTCATGCTTTGTTTTCCTGTCTGAAATCACTGCCTCTATCCTGTCAGAATTCAGGGATCAGATGACTATCCATTTCATATCAATCATCATGTTGAGATTTCCTTGTCCTCACCTCATTCCCCTGTCTGTTCTTACTTGTATAGTTTCCCTCATCTTTTCAGGCTATTGTAATGCATTGAATTGACATTTCACTACTATAAATGTTTCCAGCTCTTGTCATTGTCTGAGTCACTTTTTATGTCACTGGACACAATATTCAATACATATATTTTAAAAGAGATTAGCCTTATTTCTAGTCCTATTTTAGTCCATACTTGGCCAACTGCTAGGCAGATAATGACAGAAGACACAGCAGAAGAAAATCTCTCCATGTCATGGCAGCCAAGAAGCAGAGAGAGAGATCAGCAGAGGAGCCAGGAAGGAAGTTTTAGGCTTCTAGCTAACGCTCCCAATGACATTGCCTCTTCTGGTCAATCCCCACCTCCTACTCTCATACCCAGACTCAGGTTTTAAAATTATAAGAGAAAGGATGCAGGTATTCATGTATCAGAAATTTTACAGGTTGTTTCCATGTGTGGGAAGCTCATCTCAGACTGACAAATTTACTGAGCAGGGTAGGTTTAGGTTGCACTGCTTACTATTCATTGTCTATGACATCATGTTCTGTGTAACATGCCTTTTAGAAATATTTTTCCAGATGGAATAGGAGAATTAAAAGTATTTATTTACAGAAAATCAGATAACAAATGCAGAAAATTCTGTTAATGTACAACATCTTTCTGTAACAATAGTTAAATTAAGCAATATTACTGGAGCCAAGATTCTACTCATATTTTTATAAAAGCAATGAACAATTGGAAATTGAAATAAAATGGTATAATTTATTAGAAAATATAGACTAAATATTACAAAACTGACAAATGATATACAAGACCATACAATGAAAACTAAAAAAACTTTGAAAAGATAAATTAATGAAGATTAGAGAATATAAACCTTGCTATTACTCAGAAAATTTGAATACTGGCACAGTTGCAACTCTTCAGAAATATATTGATATATTCACTACAATCTAAATTGTATTATTTAGTTTCCTGTCACTAACACACAACAGCCAACACCTACAATTTGAAGAGGTTTATTTTGGCTCATGGTTTCAGAGTATTCAGTTTATGGTCTACTGGTCCCAACACAAAAACATCATAGTGAAATGCCTGGTGGAGCAAAAGTGCTTAGTTCATGGCATCCATAAATTAGAGTAGAGGAAACATATTAGGAAGCAGCCATGGGTGAGATATAGTCCCCAAAATCATGCTTTGTCATGGTTTTGACACAAAATGTCCCTCAGAAGTGTCACATGTTCAGAGACGGGAGTTTCTGCATTTGATTGGATGCGGGGGGAGGGGAACTATACTCAACAATAGAGTAAATCCATTGATATGTTTATAAATGAATGTGCTATTAAGAGGTAGGACCATATCAGAAGTGAATTATGAGATGCATGACCTGGAAAGGTATACGCTTGTCTTCAATTGCTCCCTTTTCTCTCTCTCGCCACTTCTTGGCTCTCCTTTGCCAAGTACTTCCACTATGCTGCTTCTGCTTTGGAGCCAGCAAACCACAGGCTGTGCACTCTAAAACTGCAAGTTCAATACACCTCTCCTCTTTTAAGGTGTGAGTGTGGAGTACTTTGTCTCAGCAATGAAAAAATAACTAATAATTGCCTCCAACACTCACTCAGACACTTTCCAAAATGTGATTTACTAATTCTCTAGGTGGCTCCCAAGCCAATAAGGTTGAAAATTAAGTTCAGTTGTGATACAAATATTAATTGCAAAAGATTTATATAGAAATTGAGAGGCTAATTCTATGACTAATATTAAAATGCAAAAGACTTAGAACACCTGAAGAAAACGTTTAAACATAGTACGGAGTTGGAAGCATTACCCTATTTCAAGAACTAGAAACTGACAAAAATCAAAATAGTTTGTTAACTCTAGAAATACTTAAGGAAACAGAAAGACATTCAAGAATAGCTCCACGTGGGCTGGGGAGTTAGCTCAGTGGTTCCGGCGCCTGTCTCGCAAGCGCAAGGACCTGGGTTCAATTCCCCGGTAACCACATAACAATACTGGGTGTGGAGACCCACACCCAGCAGCAACCAGTACCACATACCACAATGCCGGGCGTGGTGGCTCACGCCTGTAATCCCAGCACTCGGGAGGCAGAGGCAGGAGGATTGTGATGTGAGTTTGAGGCTGAGCTGAGGGCCAGCCTGAACCACAAAGTGAGACCCTGTCTCCAAAAAACCTAAAAAAAAAAAAAAAAAAAAAATGAATAGCTCCACGTGTACTCACATACATAGACAACTGATTATGGTAAAGATGGAAGAAAAGATTATTGGAGACAAAGTATAGTTTCTAAAACATCCTGGTCTGGATGTATTCAGTGTTCATATGGAGAAAATAAACTTCAACTCACACTATATCTTTCTATATCTATATCCATATAGAAAGAGAGAACTAGAAATACAAAAAGAGATATTTTACAGAATCAACTCATGTGATTGTGGTATGTAGCACATGTATAATTTGTGAGGCAAGCTAGCAGGTCAGAAAATCACACATTTCTTTTTTCATGTTTATTTTTATTAACATGTACAAATTACACATATTAACAGGGATCTGTGTGATATTCCAATATATACATACAGAATGCATTGAACAAATCCAGCTCCCCTCTATTTATTCTCCCTCTATACCCTTCTGAACTTTCAATGATCAGTAGTCTACATTCACATTGACATTTTGAACTTGTACATATGAAAAAGAGCATGCAGCATTTGTCTTGCTATGTCTAAATTGTTTCACTTGTCATGATGTCCTTCCATCCATTTTGTGAGAAATGGCAGGATTTTATTTTTATTAATGGAGAATAACATTGTACTGTGTATATATACCACATTTTTTAATCCATTCACCCATTGAATGGTGCCAAAGCTTATTCCATGTCTTAGCTATGGTGACTAGTCCCTCAGTGAACATGAGAATGTAGGTATCTGTTTGGCATTTTGATTTAAGCTATTTTGGATACATACCCAGAAATGAAATCACTAGATTATATACTAAATTTATTTTCATTTTTTTGAGGAACCTTCATACTGTTTTTGGTAGTAGCCATATTCATTAACATTTCTAACCAAATAAATGTGAGAGTCTTTTTTCTCCACATTCTCCCCAGTCTTGTTATTTTTTGCTTTTTTCCATTCTAACTTGGGTGATATGATAACTCACTATAGTTTTGATTTGCATATCCATGATGGTTAGTGATACTGAGTATTTTTTCACATATTTGTAGGCTATTCCTTCTTTTCTAGAAATGTTTTCTAATACATTTTTTACATTACAATTTTCAATTAAGTTCATTGGTACATTATATATATATATACTATGATCACATTCAACATTACAAATTTTTATCTGTACGCAGTATACTTTTATTCTCATTTTTCTCATGCCCTTGCCCAAGCTACCATCCCCAAAACCCCTATATACATAAGCTTTGTTTTTATTTTTTGTTGCTTTTACTGTCAACTTTTTTCCTGCCCTCCTTTATTTTCCCATACTCCCCCTTTCTCTATATTACAGTCTTGTGTAGAATCTCTTCTTCTCCAGGAAACCTCAGTTTTGCTCTCAATGCTATGACTGATTAGAAAAGTTTCATCTATACTATACAGTGACACCTTGGTTCACTAACATCATTCTTTCCATGATTCTAGTTACAAATTGAATTGGTTGCAAACTGAATCAAATTTCCCTTTGAGGTCAACATTGAACCTAACCGTTGGATTTGATTTAGTTCATGATTAATTTGGTTTGCAAGCCGAATCATGGAAAGAATTAAGTTCATAAGCCACTGTAAAAGCAATCTACTTTACTTGAAATCAACTGATCATAAATGTTAATTATATCTGCCAAATACTTCCACAAAAAAATCTAGTGTTTGACCACACAACAGAATATGATAGCCTAGACAAGTAAACACATAAAGTTAACTACACGTACCTTCTTTCATTCAACAATATAACAATGAATCATAGGCTCAAAAATCAAAACTAAATCTATATGTAATACACAGCAGAAGAAAAATACAATTATCTTGGGGAATAGCACAGTCAAACAGCTATAACAAAGTGTCATAAACTCATAGTTGAAAGAAAAGTTTATTTCCTCTCAGTTTCTAAGGCTAGAAGTCCCCAGTAAAGATCTGGAAGGGTCAGTTTCTAGTGATGGCTTAATTTTCAGTTTAGAAGTGGCTGTTTTTCACTGTGTCCTTTCTTGGCCTCTCTACAATGTGTACACATAGAGAAGAGAGGTAGGAGAGTGAGAGTTCTCTTGTATTTCCTTTTGCAAGAACACTAATCCTGTCAAACCAAAGTTCCCCTTCATTTACTTTATATTTCCTTTGAGAACCTGTCTTCAAATACAACACACACACTAAGGGTTATGATTTCAACATACAAATTGAGGAAGGACATAAACAGTCAAGAACATTATACCTCTGATCCCCAAATACACGACCTTCTCACCTACAAAATACATTCTTTCCATCTGACATGGAAAATGCATTGGTGGTTGTGAAGGGAATTAGAAGAAAAGCACAGAAGACTATTAGGGCAATGAAGAATATTGTGGACAATACTAAAAGGTGGCCTCATGGTTACTTTGATTTGAATCCCAACATAAAGGTGATGGTATTAAGAGGTAGAGCACTTAAGACATCATTAGATCATTAAGGAAGAACACTCATAAATGAAACTAGTGTCTGTTATACTTTATATCTAGTTGTCTCCCCCAAGCCTTGTGCATTCAAGATGAGGCTTTTAGGAGGTAATTAAACCATTGGGAGCATGTTACTCATTCATAGATTAGTCTACTGATAATTTTATTCTAAATGTGATGTAGAGAGTTAGTCTGGTCAGAGGAGGCTAGATCACTAAGGATGAGATCTTGAAGGGTATTTCTCTCTTGCTCTTCTCTTGATCTGTTTCCTACCACCATGCCATGAGTTGTCTGTCTTCTGCCATGACCTTCTGTCATGCTGCCCTATCTTGGAGCCAGGCAACTATGGACTACAACCTCTACAAAATGTGAGCTGAAATAAACTATTTGTCCTTTAACTTGCAGGTTTTAGGTACTGTATCTCAGTAGCAAGAAAGTAAATAAGACAATGACCTTATAAAAGACACCTTGCAGAAATTTCTTTTCCCGTTTACATTGTGTAGACCCAAGAAAACTGTATATGAGGCAGGAAGCAGAGAATCTCCTATTCTTGAGAACTATGAGAAGTGAATTTCTGTTGTTTACATGCTACTCAATCTATACTCTTTTTTTTTTTTTTTTTTTTTTTTTTTTTTTTTTTTTTTTTTTTTTTTTTTTTTTTTTTTTTTTTTTTTTTTTTTTTTTTTTTTTTTTTTTTTAGACAAGGTCTCACTATGTACCCTTGCTAGCCTCAAACTCAGCAATCTTCCTACCACTGCCTTCTGAGTGCTGGGATCACGGGCATGGTACTCACGCCCAGCACTGTGGTATGTGGTTATTGAGCACTGGCTTACAGGTGTGAGTCACCATGCCAGGCATTGTTGTATGTTGTCATGGGGGATTGAATTCAGGACCTTGAACTTGCTAGGCAGGCTCCAGAATCACTGAGCTAAATCTCTAGCCCAATCTATAGTATTTTTTAGGCCCCCTAATAAACTAAGACAATACAATTATGCATATGTATAGTCATAGAATTTTACAGCACAAGAGAGAACCTTAATATCTGCAAACTTAAAAAATAATTTGGCACTTCTGGGAAGATGGCAGAGCAGTAAGCAGCACCAAATCTTCCTCTTTAAGATTTAGAATCCAAACACTAGAAAATAACAACTTGCAGTAGAAAAGAAGGGAAATGGATCCCTGAGACACAGAAAGGATCTGAAGGAACAATTGGTGACTACAAGGAAATTGAAGAAACAGACCACAACACACACAAAAAAGAAAGGGCAACCTGCACTTTTCTCCCTGTCTCCTGGTTTGTGGTGTGAGAATGGAAGACTGACTCTGAGGAAAGACAGTGGAAGTGGATGACTAGAAGTCTTCAGGGAGAAGTGCTCCAGTGGAATGGAGTAGTGGATTTTACACTGTGCTTCCACAGCTGGTGAGTGACTCCAGTCCAAGTGACTGCCAAGTCACCCACAGTAAGTGTTTGGTCAGATGCCACTCTAGGGAGGGGTCAACTGAGCCTGGCACTCAGAGCAGCCACGGAGTGGCTTCATCTCAGACTCAGTGTTAGACTCTCAAGGTAACTGAGGGATGAGCAAGATATTTCCATAGTAAGGGAGCCATGACTAGGACAGAAAAGAACAACCTAAATATTACAGGCCCCACTTCTATGACCAGAGGCCAGAATGACTTTGTATTTGTTTGGATTGCTAACCCCAGAACCAGCACACTGAGCTAATCCTACTGGCTTGTGGTTGGAGATTGTGGCATGCAAATCTGGGAAATGACTGCCTCCTTTGTCTACCAGTGTGAGTGGTGTCATGTTTTCAATTGGACAACGCCACAAACTGTACACTGCAGAAGACAACTACAGACTTCAAATCACAGAGAAATTCTTTTTCTTTGCTTTTGGTTTTGTTTTTGAGGGGGCAAATTGTTTATTTATTTCAGATTGTTTTAAGTGTGAATATGAACATCACTTTTAGAGTTTTTTTGGTTCTGTTAAGTTCTTGTTTCTGTTTTTTCCTGCTTTCTTTCCTACCTGTCTTTTTCATGAGTTTCCTGAGGCTTGGGTAATATTTCTTTTTTCTTCAGCCTTGCTGAATTATGTTTCTTCTTTTACTTCTCTGCTTTTTCCTCCTCTTTTTAAAATTTTCTCCAAAATTGCCCTATAAGTTAGTATTTACTGTGTATTATTTTCTGATTCATCTTAGATATTGTTGTGTAACAATAAATCTTATACCTGGGGTTGAAGGAGACAAATTGTTAGATATCACAGTTTGTCTTTTTCCAGTCTGTATTTGATGCTATTGTTATTATTCATTGACTGGACTACATTAGCTAAAATTACAGAGCTGTTGTGATCAATTACTCTCCCTTATATGCCAATACCTAGATTATCTGGATATCATAATCAATATTACCTTCCAGTACCAAAGCACTGAGTGGTAGGTCAAACAGCCTGCAAGCTTTCATCCCAAATAAACAGAAAAGGATCTTGAGAGAGACTTAAAAGCCAAAAGCCAGCTTTGCCTAGAAGAAATCTCTCAAAAATAGTCATATCTTAAGTTAATCTCACTATTAGTGGTAAAGCTATCTACCATAAGCAATTTACAAGCCTTAATGCAGAAAAAAAAAATCCCCAGAAAATGTGAAAACACAGAGGAAAGACACAACCATAAATCCCCAAGTTGTACAAGGCAAATCCAGGCCCTGAGGTCGAAGAAATCAAAAGACACCCAGCTAAGTTTTCTGAAATGTTAGCAGCAGAAGTAAAAAACATAAATAAGTCTCTTTGAAAAGCCACAACAGAACTAATCACACAGAAAATTAAAGAGATTATGACCATAATAAAGGAAATATTTAATAAATCTATAGTATATACACAAAAAATAAAAGAGTTTAGGAAAGGCATGGAAATCACAAACGCCCAACTTAACAAATAACTGTACTATATGAAAGACTCAAGTAGAAATACAGAGGATTAAAAATTCTTCTGAAAGTATAGACAGGAGTCAATCAATGTGAAGATAGACCATCAGATGTAGAAGACAGGTTTGTAGTTGGCAATTGTCAAGTTAAATATTGCTGAAAAATAGTAAAAGATCATGAAAAATTAATGCAATAACTGCTATTTCATGTAAAGAAATTTAATATAAAATTAGTCTTTAGACTAATTAGAATCAATGAAAACTCAGAGGATAGCACAAAGAGCATAAAAAACCTGTTGACAGAAGTAATAGCAGAAAATATTCCAAGTATAGAAAAAGAATTTGATATACAGGTAAGTGAGGCATATAGAATTCCAAATAGCAATGAGTACAAGTACAAGTACATTGAGGCATACAATAATCAAGATTCCAAAAATCAAACACAAGAACGAATATTAAAAGCTGCTAGAGAAAATAAACAAACCACCTATATAGGAAAGCCCATCAAAATCATAGCTGACTTCTCAACACAAACTCTTCAGTCAAGGAGAGCTTGAAGTGAAATACTTCAATCCCTAAAAGAAAATAATCTTCAACCCAGATTGATGTACTTTGCAAAATTTTCCTTCAAGATTAGTGGAGAAATAAAATACTTCCATAACAAAGAACACCCGAAGAAATTCCTGGCCACCAAACCAGCATTCCAAGAAGTTCTAAAGAATAGTCTCATGCTCCTCTAAGGAAAATGAGCTGAAAATCTTCCCTCCTATCCTCATTTTATACCATTCTGACAATGATCCTCCCTGAAGTGGGTCTTCCACACCAAGAACTATGCATATTCAATGTATCTGGATGTTCCCCACTCTAGGTGACAGTCAATTCAGCACCACAGCAAGAAAGTGGGGAGAAGAGGTCTGGGTCTCAAGGAGAGTCAGCTCTTCTCAGGTGGGGAGGTGGTAGGGAAGGGCAGGGCCTGGCAGGAGGAAGATGGAGAAATGAAAAAACATATAGGGAACCCTAATTTCAGAAGAAAAGAAACCGAGATCCTGCTGTCAGCCCCAGAGACTCCACACAGAGACAACAGGATGCGGCACCTACTCACTTCTCCTGAGAATTCTGGGGCTCTCTGGGAGGATTAGGAACTTGATCTGAGAGAGTGACTCCAGGTCAACACAGAGAACTTTGTCTAGTGAGAGGACACGGGGATTCTGAGACTCAAGGTAGAACTGATGGTGCACCTTATCCAAAACATAGGTAGTGGGTGCTGCCTAGACCTTAAGAAGTCTGTACAGGGCTGTCTGGTTGAGATCCCTCTTGTTTCTGGCTCTCTGGTCTCAAGGAAGCAAAGACTCTTTAAGAGTGAGCTCAACTCATGTAACAGAAATAGGATCTCAGGCCCACCTAAGAGTCAAGGTAAGGACACTCAAACACAAAGGATTCCAGCTTCAGCCTGTCCCTATTTTTACACAATAGCCTGAGCTCTCTTCTAAAACCTTTAAGAAACTCTAAGTGAAAAGCTTTCATGAGTCACCTACTCAGAACCCCTTCCCAGCTAGCAAGAGTTTTACTTTTTGTCCCCAGTACTGGGGATTGAATTTAGGATCTTGTGTTTGCTGGGTAGGCACAATGGCACTGAACTACATCCTCAGCCCAGCAGGATATTTACTTGCTTGATTGTATATCTTTTACTTTTATGACTATGTATTTTTAATTTGTTCACACTCTCCCTCCTCTGTCTGTAATTTCATTGTTTGTCACTGTGGGACATGATCTTGGCATTCAGGGACAGTGTCTGACAGAGATTAGGCTTTGGTTTAAGGAAGGTGGTCTTAGGTCATCTGAAGGACAGTCCCAAACCTTATCCTTCATAAGGTGAGGACCAAGCAGGTCCCCCATCCCAGTACACATGGACCACACTGAATTTGTCCATTGTCTGATGCTGTCCAAGAGAGGTTAATACTTATTCCAAGAGTTAGCTTAGGTCACCAGAGGGCTTGGATTCAGGCCTTGCCAGGAGAAAGTTAAGAACCCATAGTGAGCACAGAAGGAACCATCCACCCAAGAATAATGGGGATATCACAGAGCCTGGTCTGCCATTTTGTCAGGACTGGGGCCCAGGACTCTATTTACAGTCTACAACCTGAGGCACCATAAGCACCTCTTTCAGGAGTTTCTGGACTCAGATACTCAGAAAGTTTAACTCAGAGCAAATGTCAGCAAGCTTAGTCTTACACAGAAGTGAGAAAGAAAATTTATGGATGAGTATTCAATATTTAATGATAAAAAAGAATACTAAATCTAGACCTACCCCTTTCACTGTGTACTAAACTAAAATCAAAGTGGATTAGAGACCTAAATATTAAAACAGAAACACTAAACCTGCTGCGAAGCAAGTTTGGTAAAACTCTTGGAGACAATGGATTAGGGAAAGATTTCATGAACAAAACCTCTATAGCATGAAAACTTGCAGAAGAAATCAACAAATGGGATCCCATCCTATTAAAAAGCTTCTATAAGCAAAGGAAACCACCAACAGAGCGAAAAGGCAGCCAACAATATGGGAAAGAATCTTTACCAGCTGTTCCTCAGACAAAGGACTACTATCTAGAATATATAAAGAGCTTAAAAATATCAGCCCCCTAAATTTAAAGACCCAATTCAAAAATGGGCATCTGAAATGAATAGACATTTTTCAGAGGAAGAAGCAAAAACAGCTAAGAAGTACATGAAGAAATGCTCAACATCGCTGAGTGATGCAGATGAAAACAACACTGAGATTTCTTCTCATGCCACAAAGAATGGCTGCTATCTCAGAAATGGCCAGCAACAAATGCTGGAAAGGATGGAGAGAAAAAGGAACCCTTCTCCACTGTTGGTGGGAGTGTAGACTTGTACATCCTCTGTAGAAATCAGTGTGGAGATTCCTCAAAAAACTAGATTTAGAGGTCTCATTTGACCCTACTATTCCTCTGCTAGGTATATGCACAAAAGAATTAAAAGATTCACTTCACAGTGACATATGTGCACCCATGTTTATAACATCTCAGTTTGTGATAGTTAAATCTTGGAAACAACCAAAATATCAAACAACTGGAGACAATATAGAAGATGTGATTCTTTATAGAATGGAGTATTACTTTGCCATAAAAGTGATAAGATTGAGTCATTTATACTCAAATGGATGTACTTGGAGGACATATTCATAAGTGAAATAAATAGGTCACAGATGTATAAATATCACATCTTTTCTTTAGTATGAGAAAATGAACATGCAAATTAGTTCTAGAATATATAATAGATATTGTGAAATAGAAAATATTTTAAAGGAGATGGGGTATAGGGTTGGTAAGTAACAAGGGAAAAAATAATGTGATGGTAATGAAAAAAGGAAGCAAGGCTTTTATATGTAGGGGGCAGGAGGGTTGTAGGGTGGGTAGGGGAATGGGAAAAATAAAAATTAAGCAATGACATATACTGATATAAATTTTCAATGTTGAGTGCAATCATGATGTGTATGTATAATGTACCAATAAAGATTCAAATTTTTTTAAAAGATGATAAAGTAAAAAAAAAAAAGGAATACTAACTCCAACTAATGAATCACAAAAAGGAAATCTTCTAGCCTTATGAGTGTTTTTCACTCATTCATTCATTGAACTTTTACTGAGTTCATACTATATGCCAGGTGCTAGATGAATGAAGTACAAGGACACTTGAAGGAAAAATACCCTTTTTGCAGCAAAAGCCTAGCAGGTGATCCACACCCTTCTATGCTACATACTTCCCAGAAACGTATGTAATAAAGAGAAAGAAATGTTCATATTTACTCACAGAACAAAAAATGAGTTTGGGAAATCTTAACTGGATATAAATTTATGATAATAATTTTATGTTTAAGAGAATACACTGGAGTACCATTCTGCTATAAATAATGATAAGTTTGAATCGTTTATAGGAAAATAGATGCACCTTGAAAAAATAATGTTAAGTGAAATAAATCAGACACACGGGCTTAAATATCACATGGTTTCTCTTCTATAATAAACCCAAAGTGTAAATAAGATAAAGAGGGAAATAAAAACTAATAGAAAATAGGGATAGATCTTTTGCAAATAGGATGAGATCCAAGAGATGGAGGGAGAGGGAAAGGGAAGAGGAGAGGACATAATTAAAATGTATTATGTACGTGTACTAACTACTCACAATGAATGTAACCATTACTGGAAACACGTACTAAGAAAAAAAAAAAGAATTCACTAAAGTTTTCTCTCTCAGGAAAAAAAGTCCCTATTTTCTCTCTTGCATCTTCCTCCAGAATTAATTGATATGAACATTTTGGTAACAATCTCTATGGCATCTCCCAGCACATGCACATACTCAATACATGCTAACTTACAAAAATAGCTGTAGAGATCTGGTGTGAGTTATATTTAAATCATTTTATAAATGACTTTTTCTCTTATTTCAGTTTCAAAATTTTAAAGCAGTGTCACTAAATGATTTGGCAGTGGTTAAGAAATCACAAGTTCCCTTCCTCCCACATAAACTTCTGCAAACCCTCCTGTAAGTTCCGCTGCTGATGGTAAACTGTCCTGTTTCAGGAAGTCAAGCACTCTCCTTTGCACAAGCCCATTACACAGAGAGGACCAGTCTGTGCTGCTGCAAGCAGGGACTTGAGGAATTAGAAAGAATATCCCTTGGAAAGAGGTAAGCCTTGTCTGTCCTTTTAACAAAGCTATCTAATAAAATATTATCAACTGGCCTACAGATTTGGCTTTGTGGCCATTGATGTGAACAAAGAAGTAATAAGTGACTAAGTATTAAAATGCTAAGTATTGGGGCAATACTAAGCACAGGCGAGGAGACTTGGTATTTTCTTCCAACATGTGTGGATGTTAGTAGAATGTAATTAGAGAGCAAATTTGACCATCAAAGGCAGTAATGATCTTATTATTTTGAACTGGAAATCAAGAAAATTCCAGCACAAAAACTGAACTGGAAATTACATTCTGGCCCTGCCAGAATGACATGGTTGCAAATAAAAGCGAAGGAACAAGTTTGTACATTGTTATTTCTATCAGGAAGGACAAACTATCTCCCTTCACGTGCCTGGATCAGTTGCTAAAGTCTACTGAAGCCTGAGCTTAATACAACTACAGAGAGCTTCCAGTTCAATACTAATTGCTACTTTTCTTGTTCAAAGTTTGAAGTAACATGTTACTACTTCTATGACTTCTACAGTGTCTTGACATAACAGATGGTCTGTTTTATTGTTGCCGAAGCTGTCAGATTTAAAAACCAACCTGTACATCTTTTTTAATGATATATTCTTTCTAGAAAATTCAGTGAGGATTAAGAGTAATTGAAAAATCTGATTTCAAGAGAATATCACCAAAATTTAATGGATATTGTCCACAGTCATTTAGTGCATGTTACAGTCCTTGGGCTCTTTTATAAAAACAATTTAAGGCATAGTTGAGATTTTTAAGTTAATTTTTGTGCTTACTTGATGTCCATTGTGAATATTGAAGGCAAATGAATTCTGCACTAAAATTTTATGATGCTTTACATAGTGACTGCATTAGTCCATGTGAGATTGGACCAATTAGGTCAATAATACTGATGAAATTGTAGTTGATGTTACCCAATTTCCATTTAATAAATTGCTATGACAGGCACTATAGTTGTATCATAAAAAGTAAAATGTAGAATAATAAAAGAATCAAATTAAACTTGGAAAAATGCCTATCTTGCTCTCATTGGTGGCAGAGAGAGTTCAAGGGTACAAGTCAGAACTATGGAAATTTTTTTAAAGTCCTCTTGCTCAAGCTGAACCCAGGATGCATGAAATCAGAGTCTTTTGGAGTATATTTGGGCATTTATGGCCTTTTAAATTTTCACATATCTCCATGAAGTTTCTTGGTCCTTTCACTAAAAACCACAATCTTTTCTTGGGAGGGAGGAGAAGATTTGGGAAAGACCTGAAGCTTAATCATTAGCTACCTTGGTTTGACTTCGAAAGCAAAATAAGAGTCCCAGGAATACTCCTCTGACAAGCTGCCAATAATGATGAAAGCAGTTGATGCAGTTCATTCTCCCCCTCCAATCATTCCTTTTTATCCTTCTTTAACAATCCTAAAAGCTTCAAATTTAAGAAAGGAAATGCAGTTGCTTGGGAAACCCAACTTACAGTGCATCTCCCAGGGAAGGAGCTCATAACCCATGCTTAATCTTTGAAACCCCAGTAATACCTTAAGTGCGCCTAAATATCACCTAGACAGTCCATCGAAAGAGAACAGCATTGCAAAGGAATGTCTTTTGCATTCAACTGAGTTATGAAATGCAGTTATAGATTTTGTTATCTCGAACTCTATTTCACACTAATCCAAGTACCTAGACACAATAGCCGTAACTGATGACTATTCAGAGCTACCCAGACAGTAAATTTAAATGCATTTCCCATGTTCTGGATGGGACAGGTAACTACAAGCTGTGCTGACTTTCCAGATAACTACAGAAAGCTGCTAGGTGATGTATACATCTAAAATCAATGGATTTCCTGTGGTACTGTGGAATGTCAGGAACTCTAGATAGTCTCTGTGGTAGCCTAGTCAGTACATAAAGGCAAGTGGGAAGATTGTCTCCCACTATTCCAACTCTGTAGGTTGTAGATACCACTATGTTGTCCATGTTCATCACTGAAATGAGATTGTTGCTAACTGGCCCCTTTGTTCACTCCTCCTGATTCATTAACTACTCAGGTAGATCCAAGCTCCGTTTCAGCTCTGCCACCTACCAACACAGTGACCTTAAGTCAATTGACCTCCCTGGAACAGATTCTATGAGTATGAAGCAAGAATTTAGGATATCATCCACCCCCTTGATTTTTAGGAAGATGAAACGAGAAAATGCAGGATTTGTGCTTGCCCTAGTGTCTGCCTCCTGGGAAAATCCCTTAACAACAGTTCCCTTCCACAATGTCAATGATGGGCACATTTACTGCTATTTTTTCTTTTGTGTTCCAAAGCTGTTTGTGAAGCCATCAAATTTGAAATGAATACAATTAAGTGTCTATTGTGAATAGTAAGTGTCAAGTAACATGATAAATCTTATCTTCATAGCCACTTCTTGATTAACTCACTGTAATAATAAGCCAGTGTTCAACACTGTCAACCACAACTGAATAGAATCCATTAAAAATTAGAAATAATTCCAGTTAGACAAAAATTGAGTTCTAGTTGAATACCACATTCCAGAACAGCTAAGTCATTTGGTTGGGGAGATCACTTGCGTTTTATAATTGATAGGTTTTCTTGGTCCTGTAGAGTTAGGAGGAACGAGTAGGCCCATCTCCAAAGAAGTATACAGCCGGGAGAGGGTTGAGACAAATCACAACTTGTCAGAAAGAGAGCCTGCACATGTGGAAGGAAGCCCCCAGAGAGGGACACGGAAGAAGTCATCTTTGTAAAGTGGCTGTCTGCAGTAAAGACCTGTGACAAGATTTTTAAAATGTCATTGTCCCATAGGGTACCTCTCCAGAGGCTTCCTAGGCTGCCTTCACAGTGTAGGGTTTATTTCAGTGTCACCTGGGGGTGTTGCTGTCTTTGTAGACATGCCCTAGTCTCTGCCACCAAGAGCCAACCCTCAGCTCGGGCACACTTTCTGAGCTGCTCCTCAAGCTACACTGGTGTTTGCTTTAATGGTAGCAGAACTCAGGGCTTCAGACATGCCAGATAAGCCTTCTGGCCCTGAGCTACAAGCCCATACCTATGTTAGTGTTTTCTAAATGTGTGTTAGCAGCCAAGTGTGATGACGCATGTAATCTGAGCACTCTGGAAGGCTGAGGCAGGAGAATTGCAAGTTCAAGTCTAATCTGGAAAATTTAGTAGAAACCCTGTCTCTAGGGCCAGGGATTTAGCTCAGTGGTTCCAGCGCCTGTCTTGCAAGTGCAAGGACCCGAGTTTGATCCCTGGTTAACCACATACAATACAGGGCATAGGGACTCACACCCAGCAGCAACCAGTACCACATACCACAGTGCCAAGTGTGGTGACTCACGCCTGTAATCCCAGCATTCGGGAGGCAGAGGCAGGAGGATTGCTGTGATGTGAGTTTGAGGCTAAGCTCAGGGCCAGCCTGAATCACAAAGTGAGACCCTGTCTCAAAAAAAAATATAAGAAACCCTGTCTCTAAAAGTAAAAAATGCTGAGAAGGTAGCTCCCAATGTGGTGGCCCTGGGTTCAATCTAGTAAAATATAATATAACATAATATAATATAATTAATATAATATAATATAATAATATAATATAATATAATATAATAATGAAGTGTGTGTGTGAGCTGCCCATTCTGGTTCATTTGGCAGAAGATTTGGGCAAGAGCTGACAGAAGTTGTTTCCCTTGTGCAGAACACGAAGGAGAGAATTCGCGGGTTTGTCGTTTGGACCCAACCAATGAACAGATTGTGCACAGAAAATAGGAAACTTGCTATGAAATCACTTTCTCTATAGCAATAACTGTATTTGGTCTAGAGGGGGAACTTAGCAGATTTTTTTAGTCGTGATTAATACACGATCTTTGAAGAAACTGTTCTATATTTCTCTGGGTGCTCCAAGGCAATAGCCCATGAAAGATGTAACCCTTGCAGCCCCTGCCAGCCTCCTCACAGAGTCCTGGGCAGTAAGTTCATGGCTGTGGCCAGGCAAAGGTATTTTCTGGCAGTTTCATTTGTTCTGCTGAGGATTTCCACTGAACATCTCTTCTTTACCTGCTCTTTGCTCTTGTTACACTGGTTTCCTAGAACCACAATAATAAAATGCCCCAGCTTTGTAGCCTGAACAACGGAAATTGACTCTCTTCCCTCTCTGGAAGCCAGAAGTCTGAAATTCACGCATTGCCAACAGACTGACTCCTTCTGGGGGCTCAGAGGGAGAACCTGCTTCCCATGTGTCTACTAGCTTCTGAGAGTGACTGTCCATCTCTGATGTTCCTTGTCCCACCCCTGTTCTCCTCTTGTCACCTTCTTTCCTGTGTGTTGCCTTCTTCTTATGAGGATACTGCCCACTGGAGTAGGGCCCACCTTCAGTCAGTATGGTCTTATTTTAATTTGGTTACAGCCACAAAGTACAAATATGGTCACATTGACAGATATGGGCAATAAGCCTTCGACGTGTTTGGGGGGAATTCCCTTTTATTTTTATTTTTGACACTTCTTTTTAGATCCTCTCTTCTGCCACATCTCTTCATTCCCTGTCATTTCATCAGCTCCCAATCTAATACTCACCTTCTAGCAAGTATCCCCTCCTTATCTTAACTAGTAGGCTTCAGCCTGACCTGAGTTCTGTTACAGGGACCTTGACAACCAGTGACTCCTCCTGAGGCCCATGAGTCCCAGGGTCAAGGAACCAGAATTCTTTAAGCAAGGTTTGTTGTTCTTTTAAAATCAGAAAAATAATGACTGAAACCTGGGTTATATTTGTGTTTCTACTAATACAATCATAAAATAATCATAGAATACAGTTTGTAATTTTTTTTTAAGGTTTTTTGAGACAGGGTCTCACTTTGTGGTTCAGGCTGGCCCTGAGCTCAGCCTCCAACTCACATCACAGCAATCCTCCTGCCTCTGCCTCCCGAGTGCTGGGATTACAGGCGTGAGCCACCACGCCCGGCACTGTGGTATGTGGTACTGGTTGCTGCTGGGGTGAGTCTCCACGCCCAGTATTGTT
>PVIR01017789.1:0-15696 GCA_004026965.1 Petromus typicus | reverse complement strand
AAGGATCGAACCCAGGCCCTTGCGCTTGCAAGACAGGCACCGGAACCACTGAGCTATATCCCCAGCCCCAGTTTGTACTATTTTTTAAGTGGAAAGGACACATGAAGTCCAAAGTACCTCAAGCCCACTGCAGTCATAACTCGACCCTCTTGACTACCAGACATTCTATTTTCTGCTTTAGTAGAGATGCAGGACTTACTGACTCCTGTGTCCCTGGGTGGGGGGCAGGCGAAGCACTGACTGATCCACAGTGTCTTTTCTTTTCTTTTCTTTTCTTTTTTTAGGTTTTTTTTTTTTTGAGACAGGGTCTCGCTTTGTGGTTCAGGCTGGCCCTGAGCTCAGCCTCAAACTCGCATCACAATCCTCCTGCCTCTGCCTCTCGAGTGCTGGGATTACAGGCGTGAGCCACCACGCCCGGCACTGTGGTATGTGGTACTGGTTGCTGCTGGGTGTGAGTCTCCACACCCAGTATTGTTATGTGGTTATTGTTATTCCACAATAACATTGTTATTCCCCGGGGAATCGAACCCGGGTCCTTGCTCTTGCAAGACAGGCGCCGGAACCACTGAGCTAACTCCCCGGCCCCACAGTGTCTTTTCTGAAACTGATGGGTCAGAATGATGTCAAAGTCCAGAATTCAGATTTTGGCACAGCAACATGCCACGTTCACTCCTGATATGTTCTGGGTCGATATCCATTAGTTATCTTCACAGGAGTATTTTAGTGTCCGTGCTTAGTGGGTAATGAAAGATTATATTAGCTATAGGCCAGTTCAGATCTGGTTTTTCTGCCAATTAGTTATAAAAAACAAATTAGAAATATCTTCCAAATATGTACATCTTTCAGAGAAGTTTTGCAGAGAAGAGTCTCAGGATCTGTACAGAACAGGTTTAGGAAGATGAGCCATAACGCGCTGTGCTGGGAGCCAGAGGCTTCATTGCACTAAGTCCTCCTCCTCTGATTCATCTTTTTGCTTGTTTCCATCTCTAGTTTTCAGCCACATATGGTGCCACACACCTGTAATCTCACAAATTGGGAGGCTGAAGCAGGAGGATCACTGTGAATTCAAGGACTGTCTGGCCTAATAGTGAGTTCAAGGCCATCCTGAACTACATAGTGAACGTCTGTCTCAACCCCCACCCCCTTCTCCTACTAATACCAGAAATATCTATTTTTTCACTTCAGAAGAATTCCTTACTTACCTGGTTCTGGCTGTTTCATGTCAACAATGAGCACCACAGGGCTGCGCAGAAGCCCCACTAGTACAGGAAGAAAGATATGTGTCTGCTAGTTGGTCAGGGTGTGCCTCATGCGACTGGAACATCTGTCCTGCTGTGCAGGGCCAGGAATAGGAGAGACAGAAGCAGTGGGCTTTTGGGGGGGTGGGAATGAATCAAGGTTTTTCTATGTAGTTCAAGCTGGCCTCAAACTCACTATGTAACATGAGCTGGCCTTGAACTCACAGCAATCCTCCTTCCTCAGCCTCCCAATTGCTCAGATTACAAGTGTGCACCACCACACCCAGCTAGAGAGGTACTGGCTGTAACTGCAAATTTTAAGGGAGGGCAAGTGCACGAACAAAACTCAGTAAAACCAGATAAATAACATGTGAATGCCTCATTTAAAAAAAAAATCAAATAGGCAAACTGCATCCATAGATAGGTTACTTATATTAGTAAGCAGAATTGTACTGGAACCAGAGCAGGCTAAGGGAGAAACAAATGACACTGTGTCTTGCAAGTGGTGGGGCAGCTCTTGTCTGTTCAGTGTTTTAACTTCCTAATCCTCCCCATCTTGATGACTGAGTTTTCTGGTGTCCCTTACATCACATGCACTCATAGCACGCCTCAGTTGGCCTCACCTGGCGTGGCTCTGCTACTTTGTCACTGTATTTTCCCAAAGTAAGGTCCTGGGATATCTTACCAGCGGTGCCCATGTGGAGGATTCATAAGGCAGCAGAGATGCCAGCGATCCTAGAGCTGAGGAGGGAGAAGATGGAGTTGGGATCTATCCTCACAGTCCTTCCTGGAAACCCAGCATTATGCCCACAGAAGTTTTCACTTTCACTAGGCCCAAAACACTGGATTTCACCTTGCAGGACACTGAGCCTTAGAGGAGGGGCGGGGTGGGGGGCAGTTTCTCATACAGACTAGGCTAACGCACTGTGCAGCTGCAGCTGGCACCCTCCTCCAGGTCCCTGAGGCCTCCATTTCCCACATCTTCCCAGGTTGTTCCTAGGGCTTCAGCTTTCTCTGCCGCCTGTTGCTCATCCCTCCTTCCCTTCGTCCTAAACCGTATAGACATGTCAGGTTGCTGCGATCTCCTCTAACTTCTTTGGCCTTAGAACATTCTATTGCTTTATTGTGTTTACTGGGAGCATTCGGTTGTCACGTTCAATCAACAACCCACTCTCTCCCTCTCTCTCTCTGTTGTTTACATTGTTGCACTCATTCCTCTACTTCGTTGGCAGAGAAGTGGCAGAGTCGCCACTTCTCCTTTATTATTTGCATAGTTTCTATTTCTGTTGTACACATGACTATCATTTCACTTTTGTGAGGATAGATGGGCTTTATTCACTTGTTATACCACCGTGAGAGTGAATTCTTCAGCTGCAGTTGCAGTTCAGTAGTAGAGCGCTTGCCTAACATGCACAGCCTTGAGTTTTCCCTAGGATCTAAGTTAGGGGAGGAGGGAGAGAAAAGAGGGAAGGGCAAAGGAAGGAGAGGGAGGAAGGGAGAAGATGAGAATGAATTCTCCTTGGTATTCTTCGTATTGTCTGGATACAGATTCCTTTGATAAACTTTTGGAGTCACATCCTGGAAGACAGAAGCATGTGTGGGCAGAAAGGAAGGCCTTGGCCGAGGAAATACAGCTCTTGCTGGGTCTTTGGGGTTTTTTGTCTTGTTTTTCCTTGGCTTTTCACAACTTTATTTCAACATAACTATTCTTACAGAAATACACTCATATTGGGTAAGAGAATGCAATTTAGCTTATCCTACACAATTTCACCCGAAAGCTTGATACATGGTTTAAGATTTTAAAAAGGGTTTGCAATCTGCTTTATCATCCATTACAACATATAAAAGACCCATGAGGTGCTGCTAAAGAAGGAAGCAAAAACCTTGAGAAATATACCTATCATTTGCCACAGAACAGTAATGAGGCTGCACCAGCGATTTAGCTCAAGCGGTTCTGCACCTACCTTGGAAGCACAAGGACCCGAGGTTGATCTCTGGTATCACTGAAGACAAGAAAAAGAACAAAGAAGAAGGTGGAGGAGGAGGAGGAGGAGGAGGAGAAGAAGGAGAAAAAAATTAAAAAGTAACAAGCATTGCATTGTAAAGTTTATAAAATTGGGGCAACGAAACATTGTTGTAATGTTATAGTCTCCGTTTACAAAGTTCAGTAACTAATGGATGTGGAAGGGTGGGAGGGAGCCTGTGTACACACACAGAACTGTAGAAGCTG
Source organism: Petromus typicus (assembly GCA_004026965.1). Classification (NCBI taxonomy): domain Eukaryota; kingdom Metazoa; phylum Chordata; class Mammalia; order Rodentia; family Petromuridae; genus Petromus; species Petromus typicus. Next base: position 12,228 of record PVIR01017789.1, on the reverse strand, counting down.
TCTGTTCTACACATATTGCATGTAGATTGTGAATATACACCAACCAAGATTCAGATAATTTCTGAAATCTGAATTAACACTCTCAGCTCACTTCTTCTGCTGAGGCCAGTGAGAGAACCACTCAGCTTTTTAAGTTTTTCTGATCTATGCAAAGGAGAAAACTAAGTCTTTTCGCCCAGCAGTGACAGCATACTACACACAAGATATTCTTGCCACTGTTGACATTTATGGGGGGCGGCATGCGATGAGGTCAGCTTGGGTTTTAATTTGTGTTTACACTCATACGCAAACAGTCCCCAAAGTTAGTGAGCACATGACTTTAGAAGTGACTAAAAATAAAATGGCCCATCTTTGAAGAACAGAGCAGGACATCAGCCATCACTGAGAGAAGCCTTGTCAAAACAAGGCAGCCCCTTCTGAACTAAGTCTCAACAGCAATAAAGGTAGCCTCGGAATATGAAGCAGCTCTGAAGAAAAGAGGAAAAATTATAACTTAAAAATCTTGAAAATCAATGTGAATATGGGTGCAAAAATAATTAGGAGATATATTTTCATAAGACTACCTAGGATTAGGTTTATAATATATCCTCTAGTATTTCAAGTATATCACTAGTTACTAAATATCAGTTTACAAATAGCATGTTCATTTTTGGTTGTTCTTTTATCAAAAGGGAAATTCTAGCTTCAATCCTATTGGAAGAAGGGGCACTAGAAAATAAAATAAATCAAACAATTCCATACAAATATATTTTTCTACCTGGGTCTTTGGGTTTCTGTCTCTGAGACTGAGATAGATAGGTTCACAGTACCAGGCACTGTTAATGACACTGTCACAGACCCCTACCAGGACCCCTCAAATGAGGCAAGTCCAACTGAGGAGCACTTGACAGAGCTATCTTCCTTACCGTCTTGATTTTTTCCACAGTACTTTCTACCATTCTTTCAGTCCACATTCCAAATGGGCAGGCATTTTAATCTTTTTTTTTTTTTTTCAGTGCTTCATCCCCAGGTTGAAAATAGCCCCTAAAATAAAGTATATGCTCAATAAATATTTGTAGAATGAATTCATGAATACAGAATTGTTACATAGTATTCCACTGAAAGAATATATCCACTGTACTAGTCATAAGCATTTAGATTATTTCTAAAATTTTGCCACTGTTAACAGTTTTGTACTAAACTTCTTTTTATGTAGTCATTCGCATATGTAGATATATGTCTTTAAGACCTATGTTTAAAATTGAAATTGCTGACTCCAAGTATACGTTTCAGTTTAGATAGGTGCAATATTACAGAGTGGTGTCCTTTTTAAAGATGTACTCATGTAGACTTCGACCAGTAAAGTGAGAGCATGCACCTCCCACACCTATACAATAGAATCAGTCAAAAATGGTATCATAGTGCAGTTATTTTAGTCATGTTGATTCTCTTTTTCTTTATTTTTAACTTACCATATATATGCATATATTTAGTACATGTTTGCATTCATCATATTCATCATAGAGGACTTGTACACATACATAATACATTTCAACTTCTTGCCCCTTTTCCCTCCCCCTCCAAATGTTCTTCCCTTCTCCATTTGCAAAATCTCCATTTCCATCCTGTTGCTCCCCCTCCCCGCCATCTCTTGCTCCTCTTCTCATTTCAAAAGGTTCTTCCTCCATCCTAAGATCTATCCTCTAGTTTGTTCCTTTGGGTTTCTCACACAAGAGAAATAATGCAATATTTAAACTTCTGTGTCTGATTTATTTCACTTAAGATTATGCTCTCGAGCTGCCTCCATTTGCTTTAAAATATCTCATTTATCTTTCTTTATAGCAGTATAGTGGTTGAGTATCTTTTCCTATGTTTAAGAAGTGTTTATATCTAGGCATGGTGCTACATCCTGTAATCCCAGCACTCTGGGAGGCTGAAATGGAGGAATTGCAAGTTCAAGCCCAGTTTGAGCAATTTAGTGACTTGGTGAGGTCTATCTCAAAAAAATTTTTTTAAGTTGGGAGTATAGCTCAGAGTGAAGGCCCCATATTTGATCTTCAGTACCTAAAAAATATGATATTTACGTTTCTTTTTTATGTGAACTCTGCTAATATGTTATATACTTTTCTGCTGAGCTTTTGTCTTCTGACTATTGCATAATAGTTTCTACATATTAAATGTGTCTTAAATGCAAATGGAATAATGAAAAATACCAGAAATTCTAGATACAAATCCAAAGACACAGGAAAGTTAGTACATAATATAGTGAGTATATCAAATCAGTGAGCAAAAGGTTATTCAATAAATGATGTTAGACCAACTGGGTCTCTATTTAGAAAAAAGAAAGTAACATGGATCTACATCTCACATTTTATGCCAAAACAATACCAGTGGGATAAGATATTTCATTGTGAGAAAATGTAATTATAAAACTAGTAGAAAAAATAGGAGAAGTCTTTACGTCTTGCGTGATCCAGGATGAGCTCACTCATAGTCATAGTTTTATTTGCTGTGACTTCTCAGTTCATTCTTCCTATGACCCATATATTCAGCTGCCTGCTGGACATTTCTGTTGGTATTGCAAAGTTAACTCAAAATTGATATGTTCAGTTTTGTTAATAATACCTACTTTCCTCTCCCTCTGGTGAACACTTTTTTCTTATTAAGTGTGACCCTTATCCACCCAGGTGCACAGCCCAGTACCCTAGAAGTCACTGAATGAATTCTTCCTCTCTACTCACATTTTCCTTACATATCCATTGCTATGTTGCCCAAACTTATTTGCTACTGATCTGTGGAATCCATTTCTTTCTGTATCCATTGCCACTAACCTAGACTGAGCTGTCTACGATGGTCTGTGCTCTCTTGCAGGTGACCAGTACAGAGTCCATCTGAGGATGGCACCAGTCTGCCTTAAGCCCCCAAAAGCTTATGATAGTTCTCAGACAAAGATCAAAATGTATTCTTGGGGTAGGGCATTGGGATCTGTTGGTCAAAGGTCACAAAATTTCAGTTAGATTAAAGGAAAAAGTTAAAGATATCTATTGTCCAACATGGTGACTATGGTAAATAGTGCCAGGGTTTAATTACCAGTGCAGGAAGAAAAAGGAAGAAAGAAAGAAAGAAAGAAGGAAAGAAAGAGAAAGAGAGTGAAAGAGAGAAAGAGACAGAAATACATAGAAAAGAAAGAAGGAAAGAAAATAGGAAGACATCGGAAAAAGGATGGAAGGAAGATGAAAAAATAAAAATTCTAAGGGAATACATTTCAAGTGTTCTCACCACAAGAAAAGAATATGTGAGGTGATGTAGATGTTAGTCTGATTCAACTACCTCTTCCCAATGTGTATGTATTTCAAAACATCATGTTGTATACCATCTAGAGTCATAGCTCAGTTAACAAACAATTCTTTCAATGTTTCTGGTCACAAATTGCATTGTCAAGTACCAAATCACATTTCCCCCATAAAATCAATATTGAACCTAATCATTGAATTTGAGTTGATTCTCATACAATTTGGTTTGTGATCAGGATTGTGAAAGAACTAGATTCATGAACCAAGGTACCACTATATATCTCTATATTTGTGTATGTATGCATTTATGTGCATACATGCATGTATGTGTAAATATATATAATTTTTAGTTATTGATTTAAATAAATTTTAAAAATCCATTTGCCTAATCATAAACCCCTGACTTTCTTTTAGTGCCTTCTGTTTCTGTGCTGATGATGACAGGGACTAGACATTGTACCTGTATGTGGTGACAAAGAAATCCTAATAACCTCAGCATCATCTCTATTAGTCACCCTCATGTGCCAGGGCACTCTCTTAGTAATTTCAGTTTCTTTCTTTCTATCAGTTGAAATCCCAGAATGTTCTTATATTTAGCACGTTTCTATCTACACAGTAGGTTATGAGCTAAGTTATAAGTGTAATCAGGTAGATTCCTTAGAGCACCGCTAGATAACAAAGACAGGGAAAAGTCTAAATGTAGCCTTCAATTTAATGATATTCAGATTGGAATTTGTGCAGGCTTAGGTCTATTTACAGAACCAAATAAATCTATTTCTCAGATTCACCCCCAAAGTTCTTATACTCCTCAGCTTCATCATAGCTGAGGTGTACCCCTGTCTCTCCCTGAGGATATTTGAGCCAAGAGACCCCCGGAGGACTTCCTCTGCAAAGCTGCATGTTTTCAAACCTTAAGTTATCTTAGATATTTGTTTGCTAGATGTGCATTCATTTTTCTACTGCTGCATAACAAATAGTTCCCAAATACAGAAGTTTCTAGTAATATCAATTTATTAGCCTAAATTTCCATTGTTTAGAATCTGGGCAGGATTTTCTGAGTTCTCTGTTCCAATTCTCCTAAGCTGAAATCAAGGTATTGGCCAACTTGAGTTTCCATCTGGAGGTTTTGGGTAAAACCTCACTTCCAGTTTCACTCAGATCAGGCGTCGGTTTTAATTTCTTACACCTGTTGTAGGTCTGCGGCCCCTGTTTCCTGGTAACTGTCACAGAGAGCCAGTCTCGCCTTCTAACACTCCTTGCTGTGAGGCTCTTTCATCCTTTAAGTCAGGCCAGTGCATCCAGTTCTTGTCAGGTTCCAATATTCCACACTATCCCTCTGTCAGTAGCCAGAGAAAATTCTCTGCTTAAAGGCTCCTGTGATTAAGCCCTTCCAGAAAATTTCTCATTTGTCATAAAATGTAACGTAAACATAGAGAACATCCAGAGGACAAAATCTATTGTGTCTGTCTTCGAATTCTGCCTACCAATTTCTTGGTACAAGTTAAACATCAAGCAGTAGCGCCTTGATACTGCTGCATTTGAAATAACTAGTAACAACTGAAAACCTCTGAGAGTCATATTCCACCTTAATTTTCATCTCATAAGGAGCTGACTTTGGCTTGGTGATTATAAATGGGCAGTAATTAGTGATCCTCAGACTAACTGACATCCATATAAAACTCTCTTGTGTCACTCAAAGTCATAATGTGTAAAGGTGCCAGTTCATCAGCCCTTGATTATAGGAGAATTTCAAAAGAGAGCACTTTTCTGCATTAACTCACATGCAATGCATGCCTTGGGTTTGATGAAAAATCTAATTTAGTTGATCTCCATAGCTAGTGAAATAAGATTTTTTTAAGCATCATGAATTGAAGTCATGACGTTGCAAGGCAGATGCTGTTAGTATTGAGCTAAACCCTGAGCCCATTAAATAAGATTTTAAGAGTCTTCTTATGCACAACTCTTGATCAAACCAATCATATAAATATGTCTATTGTATTGCATAGTTACCAAAAGTAATGCTTTCAGCCCTTTCTATGTTAGAAATAGTCACAGAAAGCGAGCACTCTACTAAATGTTACAGTCAATGCACAAAAGTATAAAGTACCACGTTTTCCTTAACAGAAGCTTCCAAACAAACGAATGCCTATTGCTGCTAATGTCTGTCTAAGAGACATGTGAGAGGTAGTCACTCCACAATTTACTGAGTGCTATCTACACTTGAAGTACTGTACTGGCCTGAGGATTTCAAAAGGAAATTATGTAGCAAGATGATCAGTGGATAAAAAGATACACTGAGAGCTGGAGATATAGCTCAGTGACTGAACACTAGCCCAGCAGGCTGGAGGCCCTGGTTCAATCCTTAGCACAGAAAAGAAAAAGGAATCAAACTGGGTCCCACCTCAGCCCAGTTCTATACTGTTTTTCTGAAAGTTACTTAAGTATTAGAGTTTGTCTCATCTTCAAACTATGGATAATAATAATGTCTACTTTCTTGTGATCCTGGGAGCTTTAGTGTGGGTGAAGAAATGCTTCTGAAGCACTTAGCACAGCATCTGACACTTGGTTTTATTATTATCATGAACATTAAGTGTCCACTTTCGAGTCATGGAAGGCAATCAGAGAACTTTGTACATAGCATCAACATGGAAGTATAGAAGAATTACAGGCAACGTCGGAGAGAGATGTGGTTATATGGATAAGATGGCAGTAACTCTAGTTTGAATGTCGTGGGTGATCATCTGGTAGCAGCTGTATCTGGTCTCTCTCTCAGGGCTTTCCAGTGTTTCATAGAGTCGTGCCAATAAGCTGATGCTCTAAAGACTCAGCATGTGCCTGAACCACATAACTCATAACCGTGATCCAGTGTCAGACTCTATATGATCGGTGGGGGAGGTCTTGATTAGTGTCTCCACAAAAACTTCTCTGATCTTCTCATCACAATCTCAGGTAACTTCATCTTCTTTTAGCAATTGTAGCTGAACGCAGTAAAAGAATAAAACAGTTCTGAACCTAATCTGGTACGTGCATTTGACTATTAAGAGAACTCACACTTCAATTCATTGTGGTGCATGACAAATATTGCTACTCTAATATTGTGCTTCTGTTTTTTATCTTCCTTAGGAAAACATGCCCCTTCAGTCTTCCATTCTGACCTGCATTTTTCTACTTATCTCTGGTTCCTGCGAGCTCTTCGCTGAGTATTCAAGAAGCTTTCCTTGTGATGAGAGCAGGCAGAATGCCTCTATGATTGCAGAATGCAGCAACCGCCGACTGAAAGAAGTTCCCAGAACCGTGGGCAGAAACGTGACAGAACTAGACCTGTCTAATAATTTCATCACGCATATAACAAATGAATCATTTCATGGGCTACAAAAGCTCACTAGAATAAATCTGAACCACAATGCCAATCAACAGCACCAGGATGACAATCCTGGTACAAACAAAAATGGCATGAACATCACAGATGGGGCATTTCATAGCCTAAAAAAACTAAAGGAGTTGCTACTTGAGGACAACCAGCTGTACAAAATACCCACTGGTTTGCCAAAGTCTCTGAGAGAACTTAGTCTTATTCAAAACAATATAATCTTAGTAACTAAAAATAACACTTTAGAACTTGGGAATTTGGAAAAATTCTATTTGAGCTGGAACTGCTATTTTGCATGTAATAAAACATTTCAAGTAGAAAATGGGACATTTGAATATCTTACCAACTTGAGGGAGCTGTCACTATCTTTTAATACTCTTATCCAAGTGCCACCCAATCTACCAAGCTCCCTAGTGAAACTTTATTTGAGCAATGCCAAGATCAAAGCCATTGGTCAGGAAGACTTCAAGGGACTGGGTAATTTATCGTCACTAGATTTAAGTGGCAACTGTCCAAGGTGTTTCAATGCACCATTTCCTTGCACGCCTTGTGAAGGGGGTGCTTCCCTTAATATACATCCTTTTGCTTTTCAAGATCTAACCAAACTCAAGTGCCTAAACCTCTCTAGCACTTCCCTCCAGACTGTTAATCCCACGTGGTTTGAAAATACACCTTGTCTGCAGGAGCTGCATCTTGAATTCAACTATTTAGTGCAAGAAATAGCTTCTGGGGTATTCTTAACAAAACTTTCCAATTTAAAAACACTAGATCTATCTTATAACTATATGAAGACACGATATTTCCAATATGTGAACCTTTCTTCAAACTTTTCTCATCTTAATAAGCTGGAGGCATTGCATTTAAAAGGATATGTGTTCCAGGAACTTAGAAGAGAGGATTTCAAGCCTCTGATGGGCCTTCCAAGCTTAAAGATCATCAACCTTGGGGTTAACTTTATTAAGCAAATCGATTTCAACATTTTCAAAAACTTTTCCAACTTGAAGGTTATCTACTTGTCAGATAACAGAATATCACCCGTGGTAGATGACACCAGGCAAATTTGTGCAAATGAGTTCCCTTCACGCAACTACAGACGTAAGCCACGCTCAGTAGGCTCTGGGTTTGACCCACATTCAAACTTTTATCACCCAACCAATCCTTTAATGAAGCCACAATGCACCAAGTATGGAAAAGCCTTAGACTTAAGTTTAAACAATATTTTCTTTATCGGTAGCAAGCAATTTGAAGGTTTTCAAGACATTGCCTGCTTAAATCTGTCTTCCAATGGCAATGCACAAGTGTTTAATGGAAGTGAATTTTCAACTGTGCGTCAGGTTAAATATTTGGATTTAACCAGCAACAAACTAGACTTTGATGATGATAAAGCTCTCAGTGAGCTGTACAACTTAGAAGTCCTAGATCTCAGTTGGAATGCACATTACTTCAGAATAGCAGGGGTGACACATCGTCTGAAATTTATTCAAAATTTAACTTACCTCAAGGTTTTAAACCTGAGCTACAATGGCATCTATACTTTAACAGAGGAAAAGGAACTTACAAGCCATTCCCTGGAAGAGTTAAACTTTCGTGGAAACCGCCTCGACCTTTTATGGAAGGCTGGAGATACTAGCTACTGGTGCCTTTTTAAATGCCTCCACAATCTGACGTGGCTTGACTTATCTTACAACAATCTCCAACGGATCCCAAATGAAGCCTTTCTGAACTTGCCTCAGAATCTCATCTATCTGTACCTAAGAAACAATATTCTAAACTTCTTCAATTGGACATTGCTCCAGCAGTTTCCTCAGCTCCAGGTGCTTGATCTAAGTGGCAATCAGCTGTCGTCTTTAACGAGTGGCTTGTCTAGATTCACATCTTCTCTTCAGACCCTGCTGCTGGGCCAGAATCGGATTTTCCAGCTGCCCTCCGGCTTCCTCTCCGGAGCGAGCAGTCTGGTGCACCTTGATTTAAGCTTTAACCTGATAAAGATGATCAACAAATCCACACTACAGACCAAGACCACCACCTATCTATCTACTTTGAAACTGGATGGAAACCCCTTTGACTGTACATGTGACATTGGAGATTTTCGAAGATGGATGGATGAAAATCTGAATGTCACAATTCCTAGATTGGCAGATGTCATCTGTGCCAGTCCTGGGGACCAAAGTGGGAAGAGTATTGTGACTCTAGAGCTAACAACTTGTGTTGCTGACAGCATTGCAGCGGCGTTCTTCTTCTTAACCTTCTTCCTCACCACCCTGGTTATGCTGGTTGCCTTGGCCCACCATTGGTTTTACTGGGATTTCTGGTTTATGTATCAAATGTGCTCAGCCAAAGTAAAAGGCTATAGGTCTCTTTCCACATCCCAAACTTTCTACGATGCTTACATTTCTTATGACACCAGAGATGCATCTGTTACTGATTGGGTGATAAATGAACTACGGTACCACCTGGAAGAGAGTGAAGGCAAAAATGTCCTCCTCTGTTTAGAGGAGAGGGATTGGGACCCGGGACTGGCCGTCATCGATAACCTCATGCAGAGCATAAACCAGAGCAAGAAAACAGTATTCGTTTTAACCAAAAAATATGCAAAAAGCTGGAACTTTAAAACAGCTTTCTACTTGGCCTTGCAGAGGCTCATGGACGAGAACATGGACGTGATTCTGTTTATCCTCCTCGAGCCTGTGCTGCAACATTCCCAGTACCTGAGGCTGCGGCGGCGGCTCTGTAAGAGCTCCATCCTCCAGTGGCCTGACAACCCCAAGGCAGAAGGCTTATTTTGGCAAAGTCTGAAGAATGTGGTCTTAACTGAAAATGATTCCCGTTACAACAATTTGTATGTTGATTCCATTATGCAGCAGTAAATGATATTAAGCCATGGTTTAGCACTAGAATAAAAAAAGATTATTCTTCCTTACCCATGTATTACTGTGGAACAAATTACCCCAACACTTGATGGTTTTACAATGTCCACATTTGTGAGCTCGGGGTGTTTGAGGATCAGGGATCCAGGCACAGCACATCTGGGTTCCTTGTTGTGTTTTCTCTCAGTGGCTACACTGCAGGAAAGGCCAGGGTGACAGGCATCTCTGGGTTAGAATCCACTTCTGAGTTCATACACCACATGGGTGTTTTCTGGATGCATTTTCTCCTGGGCTGTTGGCCAGAGGTCTCTCTTAGTTTCCTGCTATGTGGACCTCTCTCATCAGGCACCTTACTCCAACAAAGCCAGGGAAAAACAGAGGTCACTAGAAAGATTCAGCCACACTTCTTGTAATCTATTCGTGGAAACGATATCCCATCATGCTACCTGTATTTTGCTTCCTCAAAGTCAACCACAGATACTACCAGCTCTGGGACAATCTGCACCTCAGTCCAGAAGAACACTTGAAGACCAAGGTAGTGGGGGCTGTGATGAACTCAGTCCAGGGAAAATAACCTGTCTCTGAGATAAGTGATTGTCTTGGTCGGCCAGTGACTGTTTTATCTGGACTGTCATCTAGGGACAGCCAGCCATTGGCTGTGACGACCAAGAAGTGGAGATCATTGTGGGCCATCTTAGCAGTCAGCCCACACACCTGCTTTTCAATATGAGAACTTTTGCCACTGCAACTGATGGTTCTGATATAAAATTTGTATTTAAATTGATCATATATCTTCGGCTGCATGGTCCTATTATGCTGTGACTATAATAATTTATCTTTTACAATGATTTTTATAAATATTGGCTATAACATTTGACTTTGAAAGTTTCATTGTCATGCAAAAGTTGAAATAGACTTTTTAGAGGTCTTTATTTCTTAATAATGTTAAGCCTATACATCTAAACTTAAAGTTCTTACAATCTCAAAAAAGTAAGGAAACAAATTTTATGTATATGGGGGGGTGGTAGGGTGGGTAGGGCTATGGGAAAAAATGAGAATGAAGTTGTGTCTTATACTGGTACAAATCCCCATTATGGAGTGCAATCATGATGTGTATATTTAATGTACCAATAAAGATTAAAAAATTTTTTAAAAAAACTTAAAGTTCTTGTGGTGTTCATTATAATCATTGCTATAAATCTTCAAGATGATTGAATAATCTTTATTACACATGACAAATGTATGATAACTGTATAGTACAGAAATAGTACTATGAAAGAAAATAAATTGCCATTTATGCTGAGTTTTTTCAGAATTTTCAAACTTTGTAGAAATCAAAGAGGAAGCAGCTTTCACATTAAGGTAATTAATAATAAAACAATTAGTTCTACCTTTTTTCCATGCTCAGAAGCCATAAATTCAGGTGCCTTTGGTGTTCTTTACACATTTTTTCAAAATAAACACCTTACCACCTCTATTATCCCCATAGTTCCTCTGCATCAGTTCATAGCATCCTCTGTCCATGATAGGTATGAATTGTGAAGCATCTTATGAAATTGATCTGTACATAACTGGAAATTATCCAAGCAAAAGAACAAGAAAAATCCCTTTAGAATGAAAAGAAGAAAAACGTCCAGCACAATGTGCTTCTCTAAGTACTATCTCTTAGTTAATTATGCATGAGTTATCTTTAAATATGTTTATATGAATTTAATGGAAATGGTTTGCCACAACGTTATTTAATATAGACAAGATAGAAAGCTACACAAATTTTCCTAGAACTGTCGCGTCCCTCCCGACCAGCAAGAAAGACGCGACCCGGAACTCTTCTTCAAGCGGTTTATTCAGGAACCCTTTACAGCATAATGGAGAGTCTCTCTTTCCCCAGCCCGTGCAACGCCTTATATGCATCTCTTCCGCCAATCAGGGGATCAGGTGTAGTGGCCTACCATTGGTCCGCGCAGCAACCAAACTATGCTTGAGTCAGCCTAGTACCCCGCAAGGAGTCACGTGGCAGAGGGAGCACACGCCATCAGGAGGAAAGAGAAAGGAAGCCGGCGCCATCTTTTAGGTGTGGCACCAACGCGGCTCTCTACAGTTCCCCCTTTTTTGTATACGAAACAGGCGAGAGTAGAGGTCTGATCTCTGAAACATATCAGGGGACATTGTACAGGCTCTCCTTGAAGCCTCATCGGCCCAATTCAAGCCTGACCCGTCCGGTACCGGTTTTCTTCAGAGGCGGGCGATGTTGGGATAGATTTGGGGAAGGGCGGTACCAACCCGCATAAATCAGACGTGCTCTCCTTGAGGCTGCTAACAGCAGACCGCATACCTCAAGTGCAGTGGTTTGCCTGGCAACCTGAACGTGTAGGATCTATTTTTGAATGGTGGCCAACCATGCCTGACTGCCCTGCCTCGAGGGCCGTAAAGGCTTGAATCATCATAGCTGTGCTACGGGCCATAGTGGCTCGTCAGATACACCATAATCCTACCATCATAGCAAAAAGAACATAAAGGCTAACGCCGCCATTCCCGCCCACTCTTAGATGGTTCATTGCTGAGGAAATCCAAGAAGTCAGTCCCATCGCCACAACCGGATCAACTCTGGTGGAGTTCACATGTACGATGACCATTCTCAAGTCTCTCAAGGTGTCTTCAAATTCAGCCAACCAGTTCTGCATGAGAAACTTAGACAATTGTTTAGACAAATTGGCTTCTC
>PVIR01017788.1:13781-34356 GCA_004026965.1 Petromus typicus | reverse complement strand
GGTCTCGCTTTGTGGTTCAGGCTGGCCCTGAGCTCAGCCTCAAACTCACATCACAATCCTCCTGCCTCTGCCTCCCGAGTGCTGGGATTACAGGCGTGAGCCACCACGCCCAGCACTGTGGTATGTGGTACTGGTTGCTGCTGGGTGTGGGTCTCCACACCCAGTATTGTTATGTGGTTACCGGGAAATCGAACCCGGGTCCTTGCGCTTGCAAGACAGGTGCCAGAACCACTGAGCTAACTCCCAGGCCCTTAACTAAATTTTTAAGGAGAATAGTTCTGCGTTGAATAAGGATGCCATCCAAAGTTTAACTGAGTAAAAATCTGTCATGAAAGTGAATTTTGTTTTCATGTACACACATATATGGCATCAACATAAAAAACAGATTTGTACATGACATCTTTTATTATTCCATTCCATTCCTGTTGCAACACAACCAATGTATCATAAACTCAGTGGTTTAAAGCAACAAATGTGTGATCTTATTGTGTAAAACTCTCGAGTCCTAAGATGTTGCCAGATCTGCACTCTGGGAGTCTCCAGAGGAAACCCATTTGCTTTCCTCGTGCAGGTCTACCACTGGCATTCCTTGGTTCAGAGTCCCTTCTTTGGTCTGGAAGGCTGAAGAGTGGTATGATGCCAGTCAGAGTCTACTGCACTAGTGACTGGTAACGTAAAACCATAAAGCCATCATCATCAGGCTGTGGATAGCCACATCCTCACACCACAGACAGAAGTTCTGTCAGTCATTATACACCAAGCTTCTTGTTGGATGAAGGCAAGCTCTTTCCTTTTCTCTTGAATTTTAAAAATTCCTTAGAAGAAGAGTTTCCACTTTTGTTATTGGTCATAAAAGATGTAAGATGATAGGGCAAAATTTTGTACTTTTTTTTTTGTTGTTCAGGTAGAATGGGGAGAAGAATCATGCACCCATCAACAGATGAATGTTGTAAAGAAGAGAGGGGCCTGTGAATTAGGCTGCAGATCAAGGCCAGAGAGCGGAGTCACATAGGACACGGGAAGTAAAGAGTTGCTGTACAGAGGATGTAGGTCAATGGAGGACACTAAGTGGGAGATTATATGGCTGTGTTTGTATCTTTGCAAGGATGCTGGTGGCTGCTATACAGAGCATAGCTGTGTGTGTGTGTGTGTGTGTGTGTGTGTGTGTGTGTGTGTGTGTGTGTGTGTATATCTGTGTGTGAAGGATGTGAGGGTGAGAAGCACTGAAAAATGAAAGCTACAAAGTCAAATAGGAGAAAAGTAGAAATCTGAGGATGGTCCAGGATGATATCTATGAAGCGGAAAAAGGATCTGATTTATTTTTTGGAGGTGTAACTACAAAAGAGTAATGAAGGATACATAAACTATGATAGTAGGACAGAAGAGAGGGACTGAAATTCTATCCTTTCCTAGGTTTAGGCATCATAGATTTGGAAAAAAAGAAGGAAAAGTTAGATGTGCTACATGTGAGTCTGTATGTATAGAAACGTGTATGGAGGTAGATATCAATATTTTTCTTTAGAACAAATATATTTGAGGAATTTATTAAGCATTTAGATAGAGATACCACAGAGTCAGTTGTATATAAGAATTGGGATCTCAGAGGTACAGTTCTCTATTTAGGAAATTTGACATATTGAATGTGTACAAAGTCATGGAGCTTGATAGAATCATTTCTGCAGAAAGCTTGAATAGAACATGCTCAGGTGTTCTGACCATTTTCTAACCAGAGACAATCAAGATTGGGTTTAGAATCTAAGCTAAGACAGTGAGAGGAGTCCCTAAGGATGTATAAAGAAGTTCTGTAAGCTGCACAATCTACCCCAGTTTAGAAAAGTTTTAATGACAGAGTTGGATTTTGTTTTCCAGTGGACATTTTTCCTTTATCTAAAGAGAGTACTGAACTCATGGGTATCTGTGTTCTAAAACAACAATTCTTAAATTTTCAAAGCTGTGGTCATATGGGAATATCAAAGGACCTTACCTTATAAAGTACATTTTCCAGTGGATTATAACTTCATAAAACAAATCATTGGAGGAAAGAAAATAAATTGTAGTAAATCTATTGTTGCCTGCAACATAGATGAAGCATTTCTTAACTTTAACACTACTTCTAAAACAACCCAATATCTTGATTTAAGATAGCAAGTTGAAAGGTAAAATCCATATAGGAAACAAGTTTATAAAGTTTTTACAGTTATTTATAAGCAGTGCAAACACTTTTATGTAAAATTATGAAAATACCTGCCACTCCTTTGTAAGCATCTAAAAAAAGGATTTGAGATTCTTGCCTGGGGCGGTTAGTCACTGGCTAAGTCAGGGAGTCAGGCTACAGGTCACACCTTGAATCATAGAGCAATAAATATTCCTTCCTTGTATTGTAGAGTCCATGAGGAAAGCTTCTTTTGTAATGTTCATTCTCTGGACAAATATCACTGTTAAATGAGGATTTATTCTTGGATTTGTAATTTTTTAAAAAATTATCTTTATTGGTACATTATGAATACACATGATTATTGCATTCAACATTAAGAGTTTGTACCAGAATATGACATGACTTGATTCTCACTTTTTCCCTTTTCCCCGTGCCCTGAATCCACCCATGCAATTTTTAAAAAAGATAATTGAAGTTTATATGTTTAATATTATAAAAGCATGAAGATGAAAATTTGTTTTAATACTGTATATGAAAGATGAGATTTTGATTTATTTGGTGGAATATTTCAGAGTTTTGTAGATTACATATGCAGGTCCCATGGCTTCGAAGCATTTGAAAATTCTGCCTTTTACTAGGGAGCCTGACACCAAAATCCTCATTCCTCCTATTTATTCTGTACCTATGGAAGGATTTACTATTCTCTGAAATCTACAGGATTAGATCTATGCATCATCTTTGTCTTGCATGTAGCCAGGCCACTATGGCATTCTTCTTCTCTGTGGAAAGGAATTATGGGATTAATGTTTAAATACTCAGGGGAAGAGGCAGTAACATTTTTAAACCAAAAGTATCTGTTGACTATGTATTCTTTCTATAATTCCTTTGTGAAAAGAAAAATAATTGGCTGTTAGTTTTATCTTTGTAACTAGAAAGGTAGCCTTGAGATAGATTAAATCACTTCTTACTAATGGCTATGATTTCTAAACAAAACCCTATCCAGAAGAGAACTCTTTAACAAATAATGGTAAGAAAACTGGATATACCTATGCAGAAAATTTGAGCCAGACCCCTGTCTCTTACTGTGTACCTACCATGCACTTCAAAACTCCTGAGACAAAGAGGAAATCAGTGAAGGTACAGGCTCAGGACTTTCTCAATTGGATTCAATAGGATTCTAACAGCAGAGGAAATAATACCAAGAGCCAACAAATGATATTAAATCAAACTGAAAAACTTTTGCACAGCAAAGGCTGCAACAGATGAAGAGACAACCACCAAATGGAAGAAAGTCTGCTTGCTACTCTACTAATGGAGAATTAATCTCTAGACTACAAAGAACTGAAAAAACTATCCCAAACCCAAACAAATAACCCTTTCATAAAATGGACAAATGAACTGTACAGACACATTTGAAAAGAAAAAGTACAAATAGCTAGAAAGTACATGAAAAAGTTCAACATCTTAGGCATTAGGAAAGCACAAACTATGAAATTATCCTAAGTTTTTATCACATCCCAGTTAGAATGGCTACCATCAAAAGCATAAAAACTGACAAAATCATCTTTCACAAAGGAGCCAAACACCCTCACTGGACGAAAGATAACCCTTTCCATAAATGTTGCAAGACTAACTAGCTTTGCACATGTGGAAGACTAAAACTAGGCCCATATCTTTCACTATGCAATAAACTAAAATCAAAATGGAACAGGGATCTTAACAGAAACATTAAATACTAAATCTACAAGACTGAAGAGGTAGAAATCTAGAAGGCACTGAGGTAGGCAGAAGACTTTATGAATAAAATCTAATCACAAAGAATTAACAACCTAGATCTCATCTTATTAAAAAGCTTTTGCACAGCAAGTGAAACCACCAACAGAATGAAGAGACAGCCCACAGTGTGGGGAAAATATTTCTAGGTGTTCCTCAGACAAAGGGTTAATATCTAGAATTTATAAGCAACTCAAAAAAACTTAGACCCTCAAATTTAGTACTTCTTTTTTTTTCTGGTACCAGGTTTCAAACTCAAACCTTGCACTTCCAAGGCAGGATTCATGTCACTGAGCTAAATCCTGGGACATTTGATCCCCAAATTGAAGGATTCAATGAAAAAACTAGAATCTGAAGTGAATAGACACTTTTCAGATGAAGAAGTAGAAACAGCAAGTAAATATATGAAAAAATTCAGCATCATTAGTCATTCAAGAGATGCAAATGAAACTAATACTGAGATTTCAAATCACTTTAGAAAAAATAGCCACTATCAAGAAATCAAGCAATAAGAAATGCTGGTGAGAAGGGCTGTGAGTGAAAGAAACGCTTGTCCACTGTTGGCACTAGTGCAGACAGGAGTAACTAGTATGGCAATCATTGTGGAGATTCCTTAAAAACTAAAACTAGAGGTTCCATAACACCCAATTATTCCTCTTCTTGGTATCTTCCAAAAAGTATTAAAAAATTATAGCACAGTAATATATGCACACCCTTCTTCTTCACAGCACAATTTGTAATAGTGAAATGTTGGAAATAGCCCAGATCTCATTGACTGATGAATGGTTAAAGATACGGTTGTTCTACACAATATACTACAACTTGGGCATAAAAAAGGATAAATAAGACATTTTTAGATAAATGGATATACCTTTGGACCATACTCTTAACTGAAATAAATTGGACACACCTGTTTAAATACCATATTGTCTCTCTGGTATGAAAAATCAAAAGTGAAAATAAATTAGGATCAAGACATAGAATAGATATTGGAAAATAAGAAGAAAATGTTTAAATAAGAAGGAGAACCAGGGAGGGTATGTGGAGGAAATGAAGATAGGGGCAAGAAAGAAAGAGAGTAAAATGAAAATGGAAACAAAACTTCTGTAAATAAGGAGGAGGATGAAGGGTTGAGGGGAGGAGAGGTAAACTGGGAAAAATAAGGGACAAGATATATCATATACAGGTATAAATTCCTTGGATGAATTCTATCAATAGATTCTCTCTAAAATTTATCCATAAAACTTAAAATACTGTGTAGAAATACTATTTGATTCAACTATATCCCTCCTCAGTATATGCTCAAAGGAATTAAACACACCACACACCACAGAAGCCCATTTTATAAAATTACAATTTACAAAAGCTAAGCTGTGGAAAAAGTCTAGATGTCTGTCAACAGACAAATATACAAAAATGTGGTGTATGTATACAGAGTAATGTTATTCAGCCATGCCAGTGGATAAAATCATGTCATTCACAGGAAAATGGATGGAACCATATACCATGACGTTAAGTGAAAAACTCACACTCAGAAAATTCAGTATCATGTCTTCTGTTTTATTAAAACCTAAAATATAAAAAGGTAAAAGTATAAAGTAAAAGAAGGATGATAAGAAAGTAAATAGAAAGTGGACTGTTAGAAATGAGGAAGATGAGTGGAGGAGAAGGAAAAGGAGAAGAGGTAGAGATGAAATATCAGGATGCGTTGAGGCCTTTTTTCTGGCCAGGCCTCAGATCTCTGAGTCCAGAGTGGGTGCTCTGACGCTTTGTGAGCCCTCGTGGACACAGTCCCGCAAGTCTTGCTTTTCTGTTACTCATATTTTTTTCTCCCAGCCCCCAAATTGTAAAATTTTCCAACTATTGCTAAAAGAAAAATGAAATTTTGGCTTCTAGAGTAAAAGCTCACAAGATTAAAGAAAATGTATATATGGAGCTAATTCCATCTATGTTAACAATTCAGTTTATGCCAGGTAAAGGTGTTTGAGTTGTAAAGGCCTGCTTGTGACATTCTATAGGGGCTTTCAAGTTTAATTTCTCAGTATTATGTTTGTTTGAATAATACCTTTTCCACATGGGAAGAATTAAATGAATTCACACACAAAGAATACCGAACACACTGACTGGCATACTCATGTTCAGTAAGGTCCCTTACTAAAAAGATTACTATGTGAGTATGTTATGTAACTCAACACTTAGAAGGATATACTTTATTTTGAAATGAATTTTCATTTGTAAATTTTGAAAAAATCTCCTAATAAAATTCTGATACTATTACTTCATGTGGAACTAGTTATTAACACTTTAGTATAAATTGATCATAGTAAAAAACACCTGGTTTTCATTGAGATGCTCTGTGAGAATTCAGCTAAAGATTTATTCCATAATGACTGTAGTGAGAGAGGGAAGGGGAAATTTAAGAAGAAAAATGTATCTAAATGGCAAACCAGTGGGGAAAAGGAACATTTCTCCCAAGTTATGACAGTCAAATTTTGGAGGATCGACACAGGGAATTGGTTAAAAGCACAAGGACAGGTTTTTAAAATATGCCGAGAAGTAGTTAATGCTGATATGTAAGGGTATGAAATAAACCCTTTCTCTTACCTGAGTTTCTGACTCCAGAGAAGATCAGTACTGATGAAGATCAATATTGGTGAAGCTGAACCACAAAATGGTGGGTTGACTCAAAGCCAAATTAGTGTCCCGACTGGCTGCAGAGAACCTGCATATCTTCTATGTCAGTGACGGTGTCCTGCCACTCTACTGTCGAAATAAAGAGTGACTATTTCTTGGAAGTATTTAAAAAGGCAAAGCTTTGCACATGTAGCAAACAGAAAAGCTAGAGCAGAGGTGGGGAGACTGTCAACACTAATCGAGAAAAACTGTGTGTAGCTTCTCTGTTCTATTTTTTGGGCTGCCTCTGAGACTGTCTTTGAGCAAATACTTGATGGAATTAATTTATGAGAATGCTTTCCAGCTGGTACTTCTCTCTGTTCTGGGATGAAGAGAACAGGCCTCTGTACATTGTGCTTGGAGTAGAGATGAGATGGTCAGAACACTGAGTGGAGAATTTTCTATGTCAGCTGAGGAGTGGCTGTGAGACAGAGGAGTGAGAGGCATAAATAGAAAGGGGATGGAAGGACTCCTATGAAAAACTTTCTTTTGCCAACTCCAGTTACTAGTGGAACTTGTATGTTTTACATATTTTTTTTCTGGAATCATTGAACTGTACCTGGAGCAATGAAACCTTCCTACTCTTTTCTCTCTAACAGAGGTGGAAGGTGCCACATTGTCCAAGCTCTTTGAGGAGTTGGAAAGTAGCAACTTTAGAAGTAGGGCCAAATCTCTGTTCAGCAAAGGGAGCCCAAAGCTGAGTTGGCTGGGTTGAAAAGAGCTAGTTAAATTTCTCTACATAAGACAGTGACAAATTATTTTTTCTCCTGATGGGAAGTTGGCAGAATGCACAATGGCATCAAGTGGAGAGTGAGGAGAACAGCTTTTGGTCTTTCTGTGGGCTCTGTAATTCTTTTTATGCTCAACCCTTCGCTGAAATTTTAAAATAGAAGTTGTAAACTTTCTCTCTAAGGTTTGTATGCCTATAATTTATGAAGCAGGCAAGAGGTAGAACCATGAGTGGAGCAGCATGGAAGAATGGTCGGAGGACTAAGAGCGGGAAAGTCCAACCAGGCCCACTGTGTTGACTGGGAATGGAAAGAAGATAATCAGAACTTGTGATCCTGTAAGGGAAAAGCATTTGTTCCAAGAGGTTGTGCACCCACTGTGTGCACTTCCTGTCTCCCTAAACTTTCATAAAGACCAACACAACCAAGAATTGTACTTTGCCTGAGTCCTGTGCTCTCAGAAAATCACAACATTTAGGAAATCCTGCGAGTCTTTGGTGTTCTGAGAAATAACCTCAAAAGAAAAATTACACTTACACATTTTCAGAGATAAATCCCTTTATCTCCATTTGGCTTACATCAGCTTCATGAAAATTTTGTGTTTACTTGTTTCTATAAAATATCCAAGCCTCTTTCCACCCACTCAGGCCTCTTTTTTTTTTTTTCCTTGAGTTTCTTCTCATTCATAAATTCTATCTTTATAGCAATATCTTGAATAAGATCATATCCTTAATTATCCTGTGGATTTTTCTTTGACAAATATGATGCCATGACCTGGATAGTTTTGACCTGCTGGGTGGACTTCTGTTGTCTCACATAAGAGGTCTCCCAGAACCTTTTGCTGTTTGTATCTCACATAACAGCTCTCCCAGAACCCTTTGCTGTTTTTACCTGACTGGCTCTCAAGGGACTCAGCAGTGAGTACAACCCTTGGAGCTGTGTTCTGGGGCCTTGTAGTCTGTCAGATGATAAAGATTTAATGTTGATGCCTTTTAAGTTCTTGCTTGCTTTTTGGTGCTGGCCTTTTTTGGTCTAATGGTTTGAACATTTAGTGATTTCTGTCAATAGATTAATGGTTTATAGAGACTTTATAATTTGTTATGTAGAAAATAGAAAATCTGGTAGGTTAATCTTTTTTATTTGTATGATAATTTTTAGGTCAAATAAATTAAAAATTTTTATGTACTGGGAAGAAAACATCCTTTCTATTGGTGGGCTTCATATTTCTGTTCACACTCAAGCAATGGCTGAAATTCTAAAATTGAAAGCAAGATTTTTTTCCTCTCATCTTTATATATTTATATTTTTGTGATTTACCAAGGCCTTTCTCCTTTTGTTGTGCCAATATGTACTTTTTAAGTCTTTAGGTGGGATTACCAAATTAGATTGTAAAATTTCTTAGAGGAGCTTTATTCTGTATTCATATAAATTAAATATTTCTACAATTCCTGGAGATTAGGAAATAATATTTTAAAAATATTAAAATAGAAATATATCAAACATATAAAATAAAAACCATCTCTGAATTATTTTTAGTAATTTAAGTACAGATAATTTTAGCAAACCAGATATAAATAGAGAAATTCTTTACTTGGTAATTCTTGATATATTCCAACTGTATCTTGGTGTAGTCATGTATCTGAATTTATACATATATTATATACATATACATATAATGTATATACATATACATTATATGTATAATATGTATATACATATAATGTATATTATATACATATACATATATACATATACATATAATATATACATATATTATATACATATATATGTGATATAAGAAGGTTTTTTCTTGGAAAAAATTGTGCATATCTATCTTTTTTGTGTGTTTGTGTATGTTGTGTGTCTGTTGAGACAGGGTCTCACTTTGTAGTTCAGGCTGGCCCTGAACTCACTATGAAGTCAAAGTTAGCCTTGAATTCACAGCAATCCTCCTACTTCTGCCTCCAAAGTGCTGGGATTACAGGCATGGACCACCATGCTTGGCACTGTGGTATGTGGTTACAAAGGATTGAACTCAGTACCTTGTGCTTGCCAGGCAGACTCTGGAACCACTGAGCTCAGTCCGAGGCCCTGTACTCATCTATCTTTACACATTAGTACTGGAAACCAGAGAAACTATCAAATTACCTCGTCAGTTAACATTATTTTTGTAATGAGCTCTCCTCAGTTCTACTTTGACATTTATCAGTAATATACCAGCCACAGCTATTTTAAGTCTTCAATCATCTGCATATCATTTGCTTTACTCCAGCAGTAAAGGATTTGTAATAAGCTATAAGACAAAATAATTTTTGTTTTAGGGATCTGTGGACCAGTTACTTTTTGGCATAGACTTCTGATAGCATAGGTTAAATTACTTTGAGATCATATCGTTGATTAAATAGAGATTTACAGGAGCCTAATTGAAAACTCAATGGATTGATAAGACTGGATCTAAGAAAATCAGAAAAAAGATTAACTCTGTAAGACTGTTAACCTAATGAACAATTGGTGTTTGATATATTATTAATGTTTATATATTTTATTTTGTGGATGTAGAAGAGCACCTTTCTCTTCAACTTATATACCTTTTTTATGTTTTAAATTTTTATTTATTTATTTATTTTGAGACAGAATCTTGCTTTGTAGATCAGGCTGGCCCTGAGCTTACTGTGTAGCCCAGCCCAGCCTCAAACTCACAGCAATCCTCCTGAATGTGCCTCCTGAGTGCTAGGATTACAGGCGTTGCCACCACATCCGGCACTATGGTATGTGGTATTGATTGCTGATGGATGTGTCACCATGCCTGCCATTGTTGTATGTGGTTACAAGATCAAACTCAGGATCTTGCACTTGCAATGCAGGCACAGAAACCATAGAGCTAATCCCTGGTCCTCAAGTTATTTATTTTAATTTGTAATTAGTCAGGGAGCTGCACTTTTGTGAACTAAACAAAACAGTTGTGAACAATAAATTCTTTTTGCTTCCTGACAAGTGTTCTTATTTTCAGGATGACAGAATTATTTGCATAGATTCCATAAGAATCTGTTTTCCTTCTATGAGCATATAATTGAAATCACTCTTTATGTAATCAAAGCCTTGCTTGGAATGTATATTAAATGATACTTGATAATAATGCTAATTTAATAAGATATGGCAAACTCTTTCAAAGAACCCAGCTTAATATACGGAGGAAATTCTTACAAAGCTCTCTTGGAAAACCTAATGTGGTATCTGATAATAATAAGCTTCCTGACCTATGAACTGAATAAGAAATTCATTCTCTGGCTGGTTTTGTTTGTAATAAAAGATAAATTTAGTAAATCTGAATTGAGTTGTCCATTCATCAAGTGTCTTAAAGTAAAGTTTGGTTCTTTCCCTGGCTCCTAAGAAGCAACACCCAAGACATGTGCTCTGTGCCTCCTGCCCTGACCTTGCAAATGTTGGAAACCTAACCCACAATGTGAAGGCATCTAGAGAATGTGGCCATTTTGATGGATTAGTGACCTCATGAAAAGAGAGATTTTGCACTATATGAGGACCCAGCTAACAAGGATCAATGCCATTTCCAGACAGTGATTCTGACGGCATCTTGATTTTGGATTTTCCAGCCCCTAACACCATAAGAAACACATGCTTCTTCCTTAAGTTACCCATGACATGGCATTTTTTGTTATAAATTCCTAACTCTCCACTACTCCTTATATTTCTGGCTGATAAAAATGTCTTTACTAAAGGATCTCAGGCCACAACAGAAGGAGTATGTGAATACTGAGACTTATGATGGATGCTATGTGGTATTAGCTTGAACCCCAAAGGTATGAGATCTAAATTGTGAGTAAGTAAATAATATTTAGTCTTTCCTGGTCCAGCTTTCATTGATCTCTCCCTAATCAATGGAAAAATAAGTTTTGGTACTTTTATCTAAATTGGACTCTCATGAAATAAACAGGTCACAGATGTGTAAATATATCTTTTCTCTGATATGAGAATATGAAGTTGTAAATAAGTTGTAGTATGTATAGTTGATATTGTGAAGTAGAAAATATTTAAAAGGAAAGAGTGTAAGGGTAAATAATGAGGGGAAAATGAATGTGGTAATAACAAAGAAAACAAAGATTGTGTATATAGGGGATGAGGGGGTGCAGGGCGGGGGAAAAAGGGAAAAAATGAGAATCAAGACCTGTCATATTCTGGTAAAACTCTTAATGTTGAATGTGATTATCATGTGTGTTCATAATGTACCAATAAAGATAGTTTAAAAATGGACACTCTGTACCTACCTTGCCCTGTCCATCATTGCAAATTTTTTTCTCATTTTCTTCAAATATGGCTACAATTCATTACAGATTTCAATTATTTCCCTTTCCTCCTGGCCTGACATCATTGAAAATGAAAACATAATTTCCCAGATTACTAATGGGACTGGGTTGGCTGGTAGCTCCACTTTTTCCCTAGTTCTCCAGTAGCACCCCCAAGTTGAGGCTTGTTAACCTGAGATACGCCTGAGTGACACAATACATCGGTGTGGGTTGAGGTTCTATCTTGACAAGTCATTGTCTCGGCCACACTGGAAATCTAGTTAAATGCTATATTCATGCAGACTCTTACATAAAGGTAAATAAGACTGTGTAAGATAAAGAGCATAATCCTCTGGCCCCACAGATTTATCGGTCCTGTTCTTTATCTTGCTCTATGTTTCTCTCCTTCAAGATGCCTGATCAGGTTGCTGAAGACGATCAGCCTTTGTCATCACCTTTCATAAGAAAAATGTCAACAAGAGTCCTCCATAAACCAATCTTAGACCTTGCTCTATTCCACTCAGGAGACTTGTGATCACTTCTAGGTTGTTTGGCAAAAAATAATATTGATTTTGACGACAGGAAGGACTGCCAGTGTTGTTTTACCTGAGACTTGTGCTCCTTGGAAGCAACGTTCCTTACAGTTCTCTGTACTCTGTGTTCTGAAATGTCTTCTCACAAAGAGTTGCCTTGTCCTCATCACAAGTCCCACCTCTGTTCTTCCTTATGCCTCCCAGGAGACTTATGGATGACTTATTTATGAGCCTATATAAACCCCTGGTTCTTTCTTTTTGAGATGTTCCATTTTAATGAATGCTATCCCTACTGTCTCAGCCTGAATGAAATAATTTTCTTAATTTTCAAATGTATTTTGTCTTTCATTATCAATGAACAGGGTGTGTGTGTGTGTGTGTGTGTGTGTGTGTGTGTGTGTGTGTGTGTGTTGAGTAAATCAAAGAAAACAGCTGATTCCCCCATTCAAAGAAAATTAAAAGGAGATAAGAGAAGACTTGCAAGGTATAGAGAAGCTATAATCAGTATAAAGCAATCTGAGTGAAGTAACCATCAGCAAAAAGACCCCTGGGATTCTATTGAACTCTTAGCAGAGATTCCACAGCAGTGCTTCTCAAACTTTAATACATGGGCAAATCTTTTGGCAGTTTGTTAAATGTAGGTTCCAATTCAAGGGAGCTGATGCAGAGCCTGTGTTTTTCTTCTTTTCCCAGATAACGTTGATGTTGTCATCCAAGGTGTGCTCTTTGAGTAGCAAAGCTCAGCAGGATATAGAGTAAGGGTTTCAGCTAATCTTTTCTGGAGCTCAAGGATGACCCCAGGTGGCATCTGGTTATGCAATTCATGCAGTGAAGCCAGTTTATATCTGGTCACTCTGTTCATTTTCAGATATGCTTGGATCTATAGCAAATAGACCACTCTCATGGCAGTGTTGGGAGAAAGAATAGCTGACTTGCAGTTTTGTTCCCAGGAAGTAAAATTAATAACCACAACAAAAGGAACTGATTCCTTTCAGGGCTATTTCATAATAGGTGAACACAGTAGATAAAAAAAACAGATTTCTAAGCAATCAGTTTGATGCAATAGATCACATAAATTTATATCTCATAAGCCATAATACATTAAAAATGTAGTAGTTTTAACAGCTATAGCTTTTATAGAGTT
Organism: Petromus typicus; assembly: GCA_004026965.1. Lineage (NCBI taxonomy): Eukaryota > Metazoa > Chordata > Mammalia > Rodentia > Petromuridae > Petromus > Petromus typicus. Next base: position 21,049 of record PVIR01017788.1, on the reverse strand, counting down.
TTCAAAGCATTATGATTAACACTATAAATTTTGACAAAAACAAGTATTTATTTTAGTTTTTATATTGCCTTAAAAAGAAGTGTGGAAAATTGGTGTTTGCAGCATAGTACCAGAAACAGTATTAATATTTAAACAATTCTCCGAGCATGCAAAATTATATTGTTTCTAAAAATGTGACATCATCTTGGCTTCTTATATATGTGTGGCTATCTAAATGCAGATTTTTTTTTCAGTTAAATCTTGTCCCAGTCAATTATACAGCGAGACGGCAGATACTGTACTCATCGCCAGGATAAATTCCCATTAGAGACCATGAGATTGAATTTATAGTACAGCCTTCCTAGCACAGATTATACTTCTGAATTTACGCATACTGTTTCATTGGAGATGACTGAATTATAGTTGCATTGCAAAGAAGCTGTTCCCTTTAGTGTCCCCACTGTTTGTGGACCTGGGAAATTCATAAAGGCCTATATATTGGTATTAACCTTAATGTGAAATAGAATTCCTGGAGTCTAGATTCCAGGGAGTTCAGAAAGAGTTATATGCACAAATCTAGTCAAAGGAAATGAGAATTTTAGGCCCATACATCTCCATTATAATTATGAAGTTACTGTCTCAGTGAATTCACCCATGTGCCTACCACCTTCAAATAGAACAGAAAGTGATGACTACTATTGTCACTTTACACCAAAAGGGAATTGAGTTGCAGTACACTGCAAGGAGAGAAAAATAGGCTAGATATGCTTAAATAACTTTAGTAGCCTAATAAAATGAATAAAGTGAGTGCATTTAATTGTGTGGTAAATAGTAATATCATTGTATTTAACATACAGAGATGAGACTGTGATGGCCTGCAAACCAGGTATATACAATGTAAAGTCAGTCAAACTAAATAGGAATAGAGAAGAAAATATTTTAAAAATTTAGGTATGATCCTTCAAGAAAAGACCAGGAACAGTTACTGATTCTATATGTATTTTTAATTTCCATATTTAAAAGGAAGAATACTTTGTTTTTTAAAATTCTCATGTACTTAGAGGCATGGAAGTTGAATTTAGGAGCAAATTTGACCATTTTGTCCTTAGTATAATCATCACATTGTACAAGCTCAGCAATTACACAATACTATTTTCTAAGTACTTAAATGGTCAATAGCTCATCTATACTGTGAATTAGGCAAAAATAACAGAGCAAAGGAAATAGCTAACTATGAGGAATTTTGCTTTCTTGTGATAATTTGACAAGGTCATTTAGATTGATGATGACAAAACAAACCAATTACTATGGCAGTTTTTAAAATTTTAAAATTTGGATCTATTCCACTTTCTTTCACACCTTATTAAAAATTTACCTTTATTTTCAGAAAAAAAAACTGTTGTATTCCACACTCACTAAAAATATTCCAGAAATACAAAACAAACTTTTAGAATGTGACACTTCTGTTATTGGAGATAGCTAAGTTATGTAGACATTTTGTAAACAGGTAGGGCCAGCCCTGGAAGGACTGACATGAAGGACAATCAAGACACATTCACTGAAGACCAGCAGTGTGAAAGAAGAGAAACTACTGGGTCTGGGAATTAGCTCAGTGATTCCAGTGCCTGCCTTGCAAACTTAAGGACTCAGGTTCGATCTTTGGTAACCACGTACAATACTGGGAGTGGAGACTCACACCTACCAGCAATCAGTACCACATACCACAGAGCCATGCATGGTGGTTCATGCCTGTAATCCCAGGACTCAGGAGGCAGAGACAGGAGGATTTCTGTGAGTTTGAGGCTGAGCTCAGCGCCAGCCTGAACTACAAAAGCAAGATCCTGTCTCAAAAATAAATAAACAAACAAATAAACAAAGAAACTACAGCTTGCATACACCAAGGATGAATAAGAGTGATTGGTATTCTAAGAAGATATCAATCACTTGGATAGGGGACCAAGGACTCAACCTACCTCTTCCAGGAGAGATCCCAGTCCTATTCCTCAAAAAACCATATTCTTTTCTTGTACACTTGCTAGGTGACTTGATTCCCCATTGGATATATTACCTATATGACTAGACTTACTGTAATCTTACTGGTTGATCATAGTTTTGTCCCATCTCATGTCTACCTGTGACATCTTATTGGATCAATATTACATAAATGACAATACTTGTCATCTTACTTGTTCCCTATAGTTTTATCCCATTTTGAACCAACATTAACTCATGGCTTTGTCTCTTAAAACACCTTTGAGAAGCAGAGATCTCAGGCAATCCACCTTTTTCCCCCAGTCTGTTTCTCTTACATGGAAGCTATCTTTATCTCAGTAGACTTTTACCACTGTTAACCTTTGTTGTTCCTAGAATTCATAATTTGATTTTAGAGAAAATGAACTCTCATTTCATCTATCTAGCAGTTTTGAGAATACATCTGTTTCCCATATATCACTATCACTGAACTTAAGGACATAAATTTTTCTGAACTTCTAGTGCTGGCATCTATTGTTATTCCAGATTTTTCACAAAGTTATTTTTAAACTCACCTCCCAGTTTTCTTTATCCTAACAGACACATGGAATTCACAGAGAAATTCACCAATTTGGTGTATTCTCTCAACTTCTCAATTTGTTATAGACTGTTATTATTATCACTACATTATTAGCTAAAGATATGACTCCTTATTCAAGATTAACTCAGGGTTACACTTTAATCTTTCTCTCTCTCCTTTCATCTTTGTAATAAAATAATTACATAATCTCCAACATAATTTTTCTTCCCTTTCTTTCATTTTGTTGCTCATACTTTTTCTGTAGTATTTTGCAATGACTATAATCTGCAGGATAGTATTAAATAATGTTGTTTCAGAATTTATTGCAACCTTTAAAAATATTTTACTGTTAAAGTAAAAGTAAAGTAAAAGTAAAGTATTTTCTCTAAGTTAATTTTCATCTATTTTATTTATATTTATTTGATGTTTTGAATATAGGTTCTCTAATTGAATTCTGTTTAGTGCATGTTTTTCTTCCTTCTTTTCTGTTAAATATATTTTAGTCCACTTATTTCCTCTGGGCATTATGAGCTCTTTTCTATAGGTTATAAGGAGAACTGCTTTCACTGCCATTCAGTTTTAAAAGTTCATAATTTGATTGAGAATGAGGTTTTATAATTCCCTATGGAATAAATATTTTTGTGGAGGCCAAGAGGTGTCTTATATGTTGGTTTGAATACATGGTCTGAATGATGATTTACAGATGAAAATTTTGTTAGTGCACACATACCTGCCTACTTTTGTGTAATTAGTTTAACATTTATTATTTAAACATGCTCTTTTACTAGTTATGTGCAGTAATCATAAGTAGAATCAACAAATTTTCCCCCTAACTTCTTACATTTTTGTTTGGGAATTCCTAAAACAAACAAACAAACAAATTAACAAATAAAAATAAGCAAGATATTAACCTGAATACTTCATGCATACATGACATAAAGAAAAATACCCCACAGAGGTGGCTAAATGTGCAGTGTACATAGCAACTTCAACTAAAAGCAAAGAAAGGAAGCAAGCTGTAGAGAGCCCATGTCATAGAGAAGTGATTAGATCGAGTTGGGTAGAAAAGACCGAGGTTTGTTATGTGGATTTAAATTAGCCTCTTCTCCATTCCTAGAAGTCTCTTGTGTTTTGCTCATCTTCTCTCCCTGGTACAGATGGAGAGATATCCTTATAACCTAAGAGTCTCACTATACATACACATTTCTCTTATAAAATGGTAGAGTCTCTGTTTTCAAGCTTCTCATCTGCTGTTTCTCAAAATAATCAACTTAAAATAATTCTTATGCTAACAAGGCATATTTTAAGGTAGTGTATTCTGGTTTTCTACAGTCATATTTTGGGGTGGCATATTTAATCTTGAACAGCTGTCCATTGCTTTGCTCTTAAAGCTCCTGTAGATTTTAGGATCCTCTTCCAGGTAGGTAGTCTCTTTATCTCCTTCCCTTTCTTCTTCTTCTTCCTGTTTTTGCTCCTCATTCTTTTCTGCTCTTCCTCTTCCAAACACCTCCCAAGCCTGCCTGTGGATTTTCCCTTTATGTAAGTATTTTACAAATAGTCTTTAATTCCCAGAATATAGTCCCAGATACCAATTTCCTTCTTGTTCCATCCGAAAGACTTTTCTTAGTTCTCTCCAAATCTTGGTGTTGATTTGCACAGGTTTTTTTTTTTTTTTTTTATAAAGCTTTTAGTTGTACACTTTAAGAATATATGCTATCTAAGTGAGAATTAACTTGTGTCATATATGGGTACAAATTTCCAATGTTGAGTGTGATCCTGATGTGTATATAAAATGTACCAATAAAGAATTCAATAAGAAAAGAATATATGCTGTGTCCTAATCTCATTTTAGGAAGAGATTATTTAATTTTCATAAGCTTTGAAGATAAGAATTGGAAAAATGGTGGTTAATATGTACCAGTTGGAGAACTAGAATGGGGTGTTAGAAATGATCTACAGTCCTAGATTTAACCAAAATCATTGAAAAGGTCCTTGCTACATGGTGTTGGAGCATAATGAAATGAAATAGCATTCTGGGCCTCCTGCTACATGAACTTCTATAAGTCACACTGGGAGTAGGAAGAATCAAGGTCGGAACTTGGGCTCAGTCTGACTGTCTCACATCCATTCCTTGTTCTTTGGTTCAAGAGTTTTCCCTTTTCAAAGCATCTTCGTTTCCTCAGCATTTATGTCAGTTGCATTTGCAGTGTCACTGGGACACATTGTGTTCCTCTTCTGAAGTCAAGTTTCTCACTGCCTTGAGAGTGAATGCACAGCGAATTTACTCTGAACTGCTTTCACTGTCATTCAGTTTTAAAAGTTCATAATTTGATTTAGAATGAGATTTTACAATTTCCTATGGAATAAATATCTTTGTGGAGGCCAAGAGGTGTCTTACATGTTGGTCTGAATACATGGTCTGAATGATGATTATACAGATGAAAATTTTGTTAGTACACACATACTTGCCTAGGGTGAATGGAGAGTGCGTACGTCATTGCTAGGTTGAGACTTCACATCCATCTGATACCTGGGAATGAGCCAAAGGAGGCCAGAAGGGTGCTAAGGGTAGTTCAGAAGTCTGGGCACAAATTCGAGGAATAGAATCATTCAGCTCAAGTGGATGAGGAAAGTAGGTGGAACAAGGACCAGTCATGAAGAAATCTTTGATTCCACAGAAAATTTCTGATCTACTCAGTGTTTTTAAAAGTCTGTTTCATCTTAGATAGAAAAGAAGTATTTGGAGATAATACATAGAATATATAAGGTAGGGGAGTGAGAGGAAAACAACCAACATACACGTAAAAATTTGCATTATGTGTTTTGAGTTTTCTTTGAGAGAAGTATGTTGTATTTCTTCCCTTCTTTCAGAATCCTTGAGGTCAATTTTACACATGTTCTCTTTCCTGTCAGATAGTATAAATAGCCCATTAACTGGATTATAATGTGGAAAAATGACATTTTTCTTCCTTCTTACACTGAAGTCAATAGGATACAGAAATTATTATTGTTACTGCTATTTTGAACATTAAAAATAATATATGAAGGAAGTTAAGATCAAGCTGGTCTCCTACTCTCCAGTCCCTCCTTTTCTCAAGGTTGCTGTGTTACTCTTTCACGGTTAATTTGAAAGGTATCTTCTGACATTTAGAACAAATGAGATTCTTTCTTAGAAATCATATGAGTAAGGTGCTTCTTTTTCTTTTCTTTCAGAAAGTGAGAAGACAGAAATTTTCCAGGTTAACAGATTTAATACATTCTGATAATTAATTTCTCAGTGTTTAGGTTATTATTTTTTTGCTTTTCTTTTTGAGGCAAAAAACTCATCAATCTTGAAGCTGGAACATGTTATAAAAGGTGATAAAGGGAGAGACTGAATTCATGGACTAAGGGTTGGAGGTCAGAGAAGGATGGTGATGAAACATTTGCATGGGTTCATCTGTTTTTGTTATGACCTTTCAGTCAAATTCACGTAATTATAAGTTCCTCTCATCTTTTCCCCATCTTCTTATCTCAACTTCTGTGAGCTCAAGAGATTTTCAAGTGGCCATTATCCTTTACAATAGCCAGGCTGGAAGTGGCTGTGGGAATACAGAAAGTTTTGTGGTGCAAATTGTCATATTATATATTCAGAACTATCCTTTAAAAGATTAATTCTTGTTCTAATTTTTCAGGGTATTTTTATGATAATTTTACCAAAAATAGTTGCATTCAATAGATATTTAGATAAAGGAATTTTAATTGTCTATAGTGTGCCTGAAATTTCCATGAATGTTAAAGCTATGACACATTGAGAGTCATTTGTATGGGTTTAGTTGTTGGTCTGGACATGGAACTGTTTGAGGTTATTTCATCCTAAATGGTTATCACTTGGTACTTGCGGTTAAAAAGCTTTTGAAATGAGGCTAGTCAGAAGTAAGGTATATGGTGAAGATAAATTTTACACTGCAGTCTGAAGAATTAGTAGGGAAATTTGAAATGGCTATTGATAACTTTTATGTAGATTATCTGCTGAAATGATATTTTAGTTATATTGAGTTAAAGTGGTAAAGTTGATTTACATTTGTTTCTATCTTTTTTGAAAATATGACATAGAAAATACAACTTTGTATATGTGTATGTATTTATGGTCAATCATATTTCAGATGGGTAACATTAGTCTAAGGCATTTGTTAAAATATCATGTTTTCAAAGTAGGAGGACAGCTCAGTGGGAAAATGCCTGTCTGACATACGTGAGTCCTTAGGTTTGATTGCAGCACTGGAAAACAGCAACAATGACAATAACTGCAATAAACATATTCTTATGTTTTGTTCTCATAAATTCTGTTCCTGTCCTAGGATTGGGAACTAAGAGTCTGCATTTTCCAAACAAAAATCTTATATGTGATTTAAGAACTCACATTGAAAAAAATAAAACTGGAGTATGGGCAGCTATAGAAACAGACAATGAAGTAATAAGCAAAGTGTTTAAAATGATAAAAGCTATAAAAAAAGAAAGCACAGTGGTTTTCATGATGCTTTATAGAAATATTTGATTAAGGGCCGGGGAGTTAGCTCAGTGGTTCTGGCGCCTGTCTCGCAAGCGCAAGGACCCGGGTTCGATTCCCCGGTAACCATATAACAATACTGGGTGTGGAGACCCACACCCAGCAGCAACCAGTACCACATACCACAGTGCCGGGCGTGGTGGCTCACGCCTGTAATCCCAGCACTCGGGAGGCAGAGGCAGGAGGATT